>JABCMJ010026709.1:0-25541 GCA_014822125.1 Arbutus unedo | reverse complement strand
CCCCCCCCCCCCCCCCCCCCCAATATTTCATGCACCGTTTTGTGCTTATAAAGGAAGGAGGTGGCCATAATTTTACCCCACGTTTCCCTCCATGTTGGAAAGTGGGATAATTGTTGTAACTACGACTTGTAGTTTTGAAACCACTTTCTTTTTTTCTTTTAATTTTGTTTGGCCCTGAATAGGAAGTTATGTGGGCCACCAATTAAGTTGAGGTGGATTCTATCTACACATTTTGTGAAGACTCGAGATATTTAATCAAAAATAACATCATGGATTTTCATCCCGCTTAAAATTGTGTGTAATTTTTACTTTCAACAGTGCCCCCTCGAACACTGTACATGACAATTTTATGTTTTGAAGATGTACGATGTTCAACTCCTCGGTTGATTTCCTTGTAGGAGACAATTATTTTATCATGTTAATGACATAATTGAGATACCTTATTTTGGAATTATGGCTGCATCTATTTCTAGATTGCCTACGTACCCTCAACCGGAGCCTTTCATAGTTCATAGGGAAACAAAATTGTTTGATGCTTGTGGGGCTGCGTCTTATCTTCTTGTACCAAGACTGCCTACGTACCCTTAGTGGATCAAGCCTTTCGTTGTTCGTGTGTTTGCGTGTACATAAAAGATTGTGAGAAAACGACATCACTGCTAAAAAGAAAGCATCCCAACTAGATTGACACCTAATCCTTAGCTAATCATATGCTACCCACATTCAAATGATGTACACAAACTTACTGATGCGATCAGGGATATCATGCGGTTTTAACTCTTGCAACAAGGAGCATGTCATTTCTTACAGTTTCAGCTCTTGTGAATAGGAGCATGTCTTTTCTTACAGTTTTAGCTTTTGTGAATAGCAGCATGATTTTTCTAACAGTTTCAACTCTTGTGAATAGGATCGTGACTTTTCTTATGGTTTCAACTCTTGTGAATAGGAGCATATATTTTCTTACAGTTTTAGCTCTTGTAAATAGGAGCATATTTTTTCTTACAGTTTTAGCCCTTGTAGGAGCATGTCTTTTCTTATAGTTTCAGCTCTTATGAAGAGAATCATGTCTTTCTTAAGCATGAAACTTTTTAATGAAGTTCCCATTCACACAAGGATATTTGCATTTCCCTTCTGAATTTGATAGTTCATATGTTTGTTTGGGGAAAACCTTAGTAACAACGTATGGTTCCATCCATTTTGCTTCAAATTTTTCTTTCATTCTTCTTGTGACAGCAACTGGTCGTTTTACTGTCAGAACTAAATCACCAACAAAAAAAGTTATGTATTTGATCATCTCGTTAAAGATCTTGCCACTTGGGCTTGGTAAATTTCAAGTCGTTGTTGGGCTTTAAGCCTTTCTTCATCAAGTGCTTCAAGTTCAACTAGTCTGATTTTAGCATTATCATCCGGAATTGTTAGTTGTATGTCAACTCTGAGGGATGACAACTGAACTTCTAACAGGAGTACAACCTTAGAGCCATAAATAAGGTTACATGGCGTGCAACCAGTAGATGTACGAACAATCATCCTATATGCCCATAATGCTTCTGGTAAGTGCTCGTGCCAGTTACTTTTATGTTTAGAAACCATCTTTGTGTGAATTTTTCCAAGAACTTTGTTGAAAGCTTTCGCTTGGCCATTTGAGGATGGATTATAACTAGCAGAGTGTCCATGACGAAACTTATACTTTTCACACAATTTGGCAATTGATGAACTCTTGAAATACAAAGCATTATCAGAGATGATATTTGAGGGAACCCCATAATGGTAAATTATGTGGTGCTTGATGAAATTTGCAACATCAATGACTTTCACTTCTTTCAATGGTATTGCCTTAGCCCATTTGGACCCATGATATCCAAATCCCATGTTTCAAAAGGCCAAGATAATATGCTGGGATGAAGTGATTCTGGAGGTTGATGTATGAAATCTCCATGAAGTTGACACAATTTGCATGATTTAGAGAACTTCATACCGTCATGAACCATTGTTGGCCAATATAACCCAACCTTCTTAATTGACCGGCGAGTTTAGGGCCAGCTTGATGTGCACCACAAGTTCCACTATGAGTTTCATAAAGAGCTTGAGTTGCTTCTTCTTTTGACAGACACCTTAAAAGGATCCCATCTAGGGATCTCTTATATAATGTATCATTTAAGTAAACAAATCAAAGGGCTCGACGCCTTATATCGACTTTTTTCTTTGGGTCAATTGGCAATCTTCCATGTAGAAAATAGTCAATAAATGATTGACGCCAATTTGTATCCTCCTCAATTTCACACACAGTGATTGCATTTGTAACTTCAACTTCTTCAATGTGGTCGATTGTAGGAGGCAACATATGGTGCTCGCCAACTGTAACTTAAATGTCTCTTTGCTCAAGCAAAGTTAAGGACGCAGCTAAATTTGTCAATTCGTCCGCCTTATCATTGTCAGATTTTGACACATGGTTAACATGAATTTCTTGAAATTGAGAAATTAAATATTTGGCCCTTTGGTGATAAAACACCTGATTCTCATTTTTAACTTCGTACTAACCATTTAGCTGTTTGATGACTAATTGAGAGTCACCAAATACCTGTAGACAGTCAATATGCATTTCCAGTGCTATTTCTAGGCTGATAATCAATACTTCATATTCTGCCACATTATTAGAACACAATGTCAATAATGGGAATGAATATGGAATTAAGCCTCCAGATGGTGTCACTAAGACAATGCCTGCCCCCATTCCTTTTCTTCTTGAAGCTCCGTCAAAATAGAGCTGCCATGGTGAAACTCCACCGTTAAGACTTTTTCATTTGGAAAGTCATCGGGTAGTATGTTGTCAGGTATCGGATGTGCTGCCGAGAAGTCAGCAAGTGCTTGTCCTTTTATCGCTTTTTGAGACACAAAAGTGATATCAAATTCAGTTAACATAAGTGACCATCTTGCCAATCGACCTGAGAGAAATGGTCTCGACATCAAATACCTCAGAGGATCTGCTCTTGAGATTAGAGTGACGGAATGAGCAAACAAATAATGTCTCAACTTTTGAACGGCACAAATTAGAGCCAAGCAAATTTTCTCGATCCAAAAGTAGTTATATTCTGCTCGAACGAGCGTTCGACTAAGGTAAGACAAAGCATTTTCTTTTCCCTCATCGTTATTTTGGGAAAGTAATGCCCCCAAAGAACGTTCAAGAGCTACGATGTAGAGGATCAATGGTCGTCCTTTGATAGGAGCCATCAAAACTGGAGGTTTCGTTAAGTAGTAAGAGCATTTTGACATGCTTGATCCCAAACAAAAGGAACATCTTTTCTCATTTGTCTTGTAAGTGGTTGGCATCTTCCTGAAAAGTTTGAGATGAACCTTCTTATATAAGCTAATCTTCCTTGAAGTTCGCCTAGTTCCTGTAAATTACAAGGAGGAGGCATTTCTAAGATAGCTTTAATTTTTGTGGGATCGATTTCAATTCCCCAATGTCTAACAACAAATCCGAGGAACTTTCCTGATGTTACCCCGAAGGCACATTTCAAGGGGTTCATTTTAAGTTGATGTTTTCGAAATCTATCAAAAACTCTTCTCAAGTCATTTAAATGATGCTCCCTTTTTGTGGTTTTGACAACCAAATCATCCACATAACATTCAAGAGTGTTGTGGAGCATGTCATTGAAAATGACCGTCATGTCTTGTTGATAGGTGGCGCCAGCATTTTTCAACCAAAACGACATCACTGTATAACAAAAGATGCCTTCGGGAGTATGAAAGGCAGTTAACTCTTCATCTTCAGGTGCCATTTTGATTTGGTTGTACCCGAGAACCCATCCATGAAGGATAAAGCACTGAAGCCAGTGGTTGCATCTACTAGCAACTTAGTAATTGGTAGCGAAAATTCATCTTTTGGACACGTGCCGTTTAGATCTCTAAAATCTATGCAAACACGAACTTGTCCATTTTTCTTCTTTACTGGTACATTATTTGCCAGCCAAGTGGGGTTTTGAATCTCTCAAATGAATCCAACACTTTTTAATTTTTCGACCTCGACTTCGATTTGAATTGCTAATTTTGGATAGAAGCAACGTTGGCCTCGCTTTACAGGGCATTTTTTCTGTGACAAAGCCAAGTGATGGACTGCAACTTTAGAATTTAAATCTGGCATATCTTGATATCTCTAAGCAAATACGTCTTGATACTCCCGAAGAAGATTTTCATAAGCAATCATTTCTTTTTTAGAAAGTAGACAACTAACAAAAATAGGCTTAGGATCTTCAAGAGTTCCAAGGTTAATTTCTTTAATATCATCAATAGTGGCCTGACCACCATCCTCAATCTCAGGTGGCGCTAGTTGAGGTTGTTCAATAAACTCTGAAGAGTCCTCTTGTGAAGAATTTACATCTGGTTCTTCTCCAAGAGAGTCTTTTGATTGGTCGTCCTCAAAAGACACATAATTCACTTGTTCAACTTCTTCTACGAAGTCATCATTATAGAAAACATGGTCACTATCTATACTTATACCATCATAGGTTTGTACTGGAGAAGGGAAATTTGGCCAAGATCCTCTAAAGATTCGATTTCATCAGGATCCCAAAAATTTCAAATTTTGGGACGACTCCCGGGTCGAAACCAGAGTTCATCATCCGATTGGTAATTTTTATAAGTGTGATCGGTGTATTCATAATCATCAAGATATTACCGAGAGAATTTCACCACTTCAGTGTCTGAGACATACCCAACATTAGGAAGTTCTTTTTTTCGAAGGTCTACATCCTCTCGAGACCTCTTATCCCCACCCTTCTCCACTGCAACTCTTAGGTCTTGGTAGTTTGTACAGTTCCACTTCTCCAACAAAGAGTCAATATGTAATGCTTCTTCTTAAGTAAGAATAATTGCATCTCCTTGCAAATGCAATCAAACTGTTGGAAGCAGAGGCAATCATATCAACATCTACCTCCTCATGAGAATGTTCTGAAGGACTATCTTGTGTGAGATCAATAAAAGAGATGTCCTGTGTAAGATCAATAATAGGAGTGTTCCGTGTAAGATCGATAACAGGTATGTCCGTAAGCTTTTCTTCTTGAAAAGATATATAATTGATTTGTACAGATTCCTCAATATTCTCATCAACTTGATCTTGTATGTCATCATCATCCTCCACGACATCTTTTTTATCATTCTTCATGCTGATAGCTTGTGGTTGTACTTTTTGTTTTAACCTCCATTCCTTTCTCTTCCTGAACTTCATAGGTTTGGTAATTGAAGACCCTTGAAGTCTTTGGAATACTGAAATTCAAGGTCGATTTTGATCTTGGAGCCTTTGAAAGACAGAATATCGTGGTTTGTTTTCATTTTGGAGCCTTTGAAAGACCAAAACTCGAGGTTCATTTTCATTCTCCTTCTCGGCAAACATCACTTTTTCTTGTTCGGTAAAAACTGTAGGCTCTGAAAAGGAAGCTTTACGTATATCATTTTCTTGGCAAACCATGACATCCTTATTTCTCTTTTGGAAGGACATCTTCTTCCTTTTGAATTTAAACTTCGGTGGAGCAATTGACGCAGAGGATGTTGGTAATGTTGTCTTTTGAACAACTACACGTTTTTCATGACTCCCATTCTCTCCGAATGTAGTTGTAATCACCAAAGTTTCTAGGATGGACTGGTTTACTTTCTATAACAGACAAGTATAACTTGCCATTAGGGTTGTCATGGTGTCCTGGAGGGAATCATCTTTAGTAGTCATCATAGCAACTTGTGCTGATTGACGTTGATTTTTCATCCCATGTTTCAAGACAACATATAGCTTTTGGACCTTTTTCTCTTTTTTATTTAAGGAGGTCACTCTGACTTGAATGACTTTTACTTGTGATGGAAGTTGTGGATCTCCATGCTTAGCACTTTTTTTGACCTCTTCCTTCTTGCTTTCTAGCTTCAAATTCTTGGGAATAGAGGATAATGAAGGATTGCTAGATTTATAAAACTTAGCATCTGCATAGTTTACCTCTTCACTTTCAAATGGGTTGGAGTCAGCAACAACTTTCTTCTTGACTCACTCACCATTTTCTTCTTTCACAAATTTATAACATTGATGGAGTGTTGAAGGAAGAACGCGATTGGCATGCATCTAGGGATGTCCCAGACGAGCATTATATGATGTATCAACATCAATAACATGAAACAGTGAAGTTGAGTTCAACTCATCAAACTCCATTTTTAGCTCAATGGATCCCAGGGTCTTTTGGCCCATTTGATTAAACCCCTGAATTGCCAAATTTGAAGGCAACAACTGTCGTATTGTCATGTCTATGAGTTTAAGTGTCTTTAACATGAGTAAATTCATGGCAGATCCATAATCCAACATGATTCGAGTTACCAGGGTGTCTCAAATCATGCCAGAAACATAAAGAGGACAATTGTGATACTCTGATATGAGTTGCAAGTTGTCATTGGTAAATGTGATACATGCCATACATGCAGCACAAAACTCTTTTGCAGGTGAATGACCAAAGCCACCCACATAGGGGTCCGGGGTTGCCAGGGCTTGAATTAATGCTCTCCTATTCTCTTTTGATAATTGCAAAGCGTCGTAGATGCTCAAAAGTGATGGAATGCGTTTCATATGGGCCAAAATATCACATTTGACTTGTCCCGGTGAAGATGCATTCAGAGAATGAGGCTTGTTTGGTGTCTTTGATGACTCTCATTCTTTTGCTTTTGCTTTTTTATCTTGCTTAGATGACTCTTCAACTGATCCTATTAGAGTAGGCTCTACGAAGGTAGTCTTTTCCTCTTGCAACTTTGGGAATGGCTGGAGATGGTGACCAGAGCACAGAGTGATTTCGTTGACTCCTTGGTCTGAAGAATCAACATCTTCAATTGTGACCATGTGACTTTGTGCTATTGGTTCATCCTCCTCTGATTTGTGATCTTTGAAGAACTCCTCTGAAAAGTACTCTGTAAGAGTGATCGGTTCTTTAATAGGTTGAATATACTCTTCCTCCTCAAGAACTTTTGCTTTTTTCTTAGGCTTCTTCTTTTTCTTCTTTTGATCTTTTTGTAGTGATTTTCGCCCTTGGATTACCACACCTGGACGACTAGAAGATTTCAGAATAGATAACGGTACCTTGTTCTTTTCTTTCTTGATGACTGTTTGTCATTCCCCATCCTCTTCAACATTTGACGTTGATGTATCATCCCAAAAGCATAAATTGGGTTGTGATATGAGTTCATAAAGTGTCGGCATCTTAGGATCGGAATTCACATCAAGATTGCTTCCTCGGATGGTAAATTTTACTGCCCCCACATAATAAGAGACGGCTGGACCATCCTTATTTTTAGTACACCCAACTACGGATATCATGTTTGACGATGATGTTTCCTTTGGAGAAAAGGATTTCTCCAGTATCAACTCGCCATTTTTTATCATCTTTTGAATGAGATTCTTAATAACATAACAATCCTATATTGGGTGACTAACGATCCTGTGGAACGGACAGTACTTCTGATCATTGACTTTATTAACCTCAAATGGCCTCTTCGATTCGGGCAATGTGATGGCTTTCTCTTTCATAAGTTGCTCGAAGATAGCTTCCACGTCGTCATCATGAAAGCTATATTTGACTTCTTTTCTCTCCTTCAAAGAAGGTCTTTTTTGTTGTTTCTTTACTTTTGCCATCACCATTGTCCTGTTTCTTAACAAAAGTGGCAATGGATTCGCTCTTCTTTGTAGGCTTGTTGTTGGCTTCATTTTTCCTGTCATCAGAAGTTCTCACCTTTTGAGTCAGACTTCTCTATCTAGCTGCCTTTCGACATTGCTTGCTTTTGACAAAAGTGCATCAAATGTTTGGGGCTCTACAGTACCCACAATGTTGCGACGGCGAACGGTCTCGTTGCCAAAAGTGAGTATTTTTTTTGTGACAGCGACGATCCCAAAAAGTGAGTACCTTTTGCGATTATATTATTTCTTTTCCAATTACAATTGGATAACTGGAATACAAATGACAAATAACTTGAATGTGTAATTAAATGAAAGGTTAATGAACACCGGATTAAATTCAATGTTTGTGTTAGGCACATTGCATTACTTCATGATATGAGTTGTTCTTGTTGAGTTTGTCACTAAAAAATAATATATAGTTCTGTTCGAATTACTCTTAAGTTAAATAATAATAGGTAGTAATAATAATAACAAAAATAGTAAACATTATAATGGATGTGTTATTTATATATTATATTGTAACATATTCATACTCTTACAGGAAAAATTAATCAAAGAAAATAGAGGCAAAATTAATGGTGATATTTTAATATTTGAAGCCTACCACTTGCCAAATCGCGTTGAAGAAGTTGAGAAATATAGTATTCCACTGTAGTATTGAAATCACTTAGATAACTACATAACATAATTATAAAAATATATTGAGCATTAGTTCTCTCTCCCTTCTCTCTCTCTCTCTCTCTCTCTCTCTCTGTGATTTCACTATTGTGGCTCCTCCAATTCTACTGACGGTCAACATCAAATCGTGAAAAAGGGGATCAGTCGAGTGGAAAAACCACGTCCTGAGCTCTAAATGTGAGCCTTTCGACTACACTGCCGCTGGTCCTCCTTGTTTTCCAGCTCGCTATCTTCGCCATAGCTGCTGCTCCCCCTTAGGTGCAGTTGGTTCTACCAAACTGTAATCAATCGGGCCATGGCTGCTAGATGGTAAGTCCTTCTTTCTAAAACCTGGTTTCTAGATAACACTATATTGGTATACAAATATGCCCCATGTGTTTGACAATATGTCTCCTTTTTTATGTATTGATGTTTTATTTATTCAGTTCAACATCTTGTATAGATGAATCCATCATTGAATTCTTGCTATTTGTTGATTTGCACTTTTAGTGTTAGTCGGGCCCTTGTAGTTTGTATCTTTTTTTGGTGGGATCCATTTGCTGATTTGCACTTTTGGGTAAGACCTTATATATTGTGTTCAACATCCTTTGTGTTCTACGCTTGAAGTAAGTTTGAGTCTTTGATAAAGACTTAATTGTAAGAGGGAAAAAAATTCATATATGCACGGCTTGTAGATTAGTTCAAATTTTCATTTGATAAAAGCAATTGCGTTGTAACTAAGGGTAAATGTGTACACCTAGGATTGTCAAGTCTATTATTTCTCTATGGTTGAAGTAAGCTTCAAACTCTTATTCCATTTGTGAATGGCCTAGAATGTTGTATCACGTTCATGTCCTAATAAACTCGCCTCATCTAGGTACTTGGTCCCTACATATGTTTCTTCTGGGAAACTTACAGACAAGTCCAATATTTTTTTATACGGGGTCATGTTTCTGAAGTTGATTACTGGACGCTGACCTACTAACACAACACAAACTTATATGGATGATAGCTTAGTAGGTTGGGTGAGCGATTAAATCTATTGTCTCTATCAGAAAAAAAAACTATATATGTTTGCAGTCTGGATATTAAATATTACGCCAATTGTTTTTTTTGGTTTTTTATTTTATTCTTTTCTATACGACTCTGATAAATATAAATTTTTTGTTTATGCACTTATCTTCTCTTTTTGGTGCTCGGTTGCAAAGGGATTACAACAACAATGAGATGGTTCGCATTGTTGCTTCTGCTGTTGCATGTGTGCCTCATTCAGCTTGACTTATACAACAAATGAGCCAGGTAATTTGCTTGCATTGTAATTTGCGCCAAGTTAAGTTATTTGATTGTTTTATGCATAGTGATTAATCTTTAAAGAATTAAGAAGTTCTGAATCAAGTTATTCAGCCAGATAAATTTTATTCTTTGAGGAATAGTTCTCTAGTCATGGATTCTGTGTCATGGCTTAGACCTTTGAGACCAATCAATCATGAATGAATATTTGAGGATTATTAAAAAATAAGTTTTTGGCTAAATTAGCCTGAACAATTTTTTTAAATTATATTACAAAAGTAATTTATAACAGTTCTCAGATAAAAAGAAGGTTCTTATAATTATTTTTACTTTACCCTTGACATAAATTAAACAATAGCATGATGCATTAAAGTCTCTTCCAAGCCTATATTTAGGAATTATAAATTAATACTATTTTAATTAATAGCAAGTAACTAACTGGGCAACAATTTGCTTCTCATTGAAGATGAAAGTATATTAAAGTTGCTTCATAGTTGATGACATTCTAATATAATTAAAACTTAATTTTAGTTTATAGTATAATTATTGCTTCGTAAAAGTTGTTTATTAAAAAAATTTAATTTGTTGTTTTAGGTGATTGAGAAAGAGATGGATGCCATTTGTTTACTCGTGTCGACAAATTGCGATCAAATTTTTGTAGTAATAGTATATTATTCATGACAATGTAATGTCAATATCGTGGGATTGAATGAGTATGTTTGTGGATGTTAATTGTCGTTGTTTTTATTGTCTAAAGAATTATGTTAGTTAACTTGTAGGATTTGAGACTATGAAATTACTATTAAGTTTATATGTATCAATTCAAAATGTAGATTTTTTTTTTTAATGTAATATCTTTTGTGACGGCAATTAAGTTTTTGCGACGACTTAGTAAACAGTCGCAATAGGTCTATAAGTTTTGTGACAATAAAATGCCGTTGCTAATAGTTCTTATTTTTTCCGACCGCCACCTAGCAGTCGCAAAAGGTCCTTACTTTTTGTGTCTGTAAAATAAGCAGTGGCAAAAGCAAGAACTATTTGCGATGGCTACTCTATCCGTCGCAAGTGGAAAGACGTTTGCAACGAGTGAATAATAGTTGTAATAGATTTTTTTACTTTTGCGACGGCTGGGTCACTTGTTGCGATGGTTTAGTGGTTGACTCAAAAAGTCTTTTTTCTACTAGTGAGTCTACTTCATTCAAAGCTCATACTTAATTTAATTGTTTTTTCTTTGATCTCTCTTTTATTGCCTCTTATTACTATTGTGGTAATGTAGAATTTACAATTTGGTAGTTGTGATTACTAAATGTAATAATTGAATAGTATAAGCTTGGTAGTTAAAACCAAACTTCAAGAGGCGCAATGCGAGTTTGGTAGTAGAGGCATACTTCATCATCTCATGAGGGTGCAATATTCTTTTAATAATGTGTAGTATGATATTAGATTCGACAATGTTGAGTATTATGAGTTCAAAATTAGAGGTTAAGGTTGAATTTCTCTTAGTTTAATGCTTCAGTCTTGAAGTAGTTTTACAAAATTACATGTTCTGTTATATAGATTTGATTAAGAAGGGTTGAATGTGATTAATACCATAACATGGTGGTCAATTTAAATTGACTTCATGCTACACTTCTAAGTGACTTTAGGCACGGACATATCCGCTAGTACCATAACATGGTGGTCAATTTAGGTTGACGTCGTGTTCCACCGCTAAGTGTCTTTAGGCGCGGGTGTATCAACGGGCAGTCTATATAACAAAACAAAGGTTTTTTTTTTAAATATGTAGACGCAATTTAACTTTTTAATATATGATTTGTGGGGTTGTGACACAATCTAACTTTTCAAAAAACAAGGGGGATTATTTTTTCACATTAACCCAAAATCAAAGTATATTATAACAAAAAGATAAAAGAGCTTTTTAAAATTGAAGTTGATCAAAACTTAATTTCGATTGATCACATCACAAGAATGATAAAATGGGTTAGATTTGTTATCATTTAAAAGGAGATCACAGAGAAAATTAATTATGCTAACGTAGTAACTTTACCACTAAAAATGCGAGGCAAATTTATACTTAAGTAATACTTGAAAGTAGTTGTAATAATCATTGTATTTAAAGTGTGGACATAAGTGAGGATCATCGCAACCCAATAATTTAAAGCCGCATATGTATTCTTCTCTGTTTATTCCATCTTCCGACTAATGTAACCTGATATACATATACATATACATATACATATACATACATATATTGTGAAAACATTTGATGGACAGGAGCTTAATTTGAGCCTCGTGGTGAGCTTGCTTATGAAGAAAAGACAGTGGTAGGCCCACCAGTTTCTTGTTAAAAAGGTCCTTCTCTTCTGTTTTTGTTTTTTCTTAATTCAGAAATCTAACATATTGATGTTTGGAAATATTATTATAGTTCTGGTTCTCACGTTTAGAGAACTGTTTTTTGAAAACTATGCATTATAAACTTGTGATTAGTGATGATTTTTTAAGTTCATAATGAAATCCTTGATCATGAACATAATGGTTTAAGTTAAAAAATGGTAAACCATGTGGGTACTCCTTTTGCTCTATCGGTGATATCTCAAATGAAAAACAAAATTAAATCAAATCTAAAATCTCTTGATATTATTGGGGTAGTGATATTACAAACAATGTTTTGTTCAGTTTTTTTGTCCGCGTATAACAAATGATGAATAAGAAGAAGAAGAAGAAGAAGAAGAGGAGGAGATAGAATCCTATTATCTATGCCTACTATTTTTCACCCTAATTAATCTTAGCATAATTGCACGTAACTTATTGAAATAGAGACCACGCCACAAACTATAAACTACAATTTGGCAGAAACACATAATAAACTTCAAGTGCAAAGATGTAAATAACTGTTGTTGTTGACCTCTAATTTATCTTTTTCCCGGTATCTTCACATTAAAAGAATTAATGCAACACAACTTTTTGGCTGGAATAGAACATAAAAAGAAAGGTCTAACTCATTAGCATACAACCAAGCTCATTAAATCAAATCATATAACCTTAAACGAAGTATAATTCCAGTATTAGGATAAATTTAAAGCAAATCCAATCAACTAATCTCGAAACTATTGGCTAAATCGGTTTAAATTGGTATTCTCAAATAATTGTTGATTTTTTTTTCTCTTTTCATCACAATTTTCAAGGCTATAGGCACATGCGAGATAATATGATGAAACTTATAGTGGAGGTACTTACAATCCAACATTCAAACATTGGAACTTAGTTTTTCCTAATTAACGCTCCGTCAATTCTTCAAGAATCTGTAAAGGAAAAAATGCAATGCATATTAAGAACACAACAAAAAAAATACATGAGTTAAGTGCACTACTCTTGGAGTACATAACCATGAGTGCAAAAATCACAACCATCAAGATAATTTTCCAACAAAAAAAAAGCTCATTAGATCAACAAAATAACCTTAAACACAGTGTAAAACCAGTATTACAAGAAACGCATAATAAACTTTGAGTGCGAAGGTGTAAACAACATATGTTGTTTATCATTAATTTATCATTTTCCGGTATCCTTCCGTTAAAAAAAATTAATGAAATGAAGTTTTTTGGTTAGAATGGAACAAAAAAAGAAACTCTTTAACTTATTAGAATGCTATTAAACTTAAAGTACATAACCCCAAATACAAAAGTCACAACTATCAAGAAAATTTTCCAACAGAAAAGCACATTAGATCAAATCATATCTTTAAACAAAGTGTAAGACCAGTATTAGGAGAAATTTAAAGCAAATCTAATCAATTAATCCCAAAACAATTGTCTAAATCGGTTTATGTTAGGTCTTCTCAAATATTTGTTAATTTTTTTTCTTTTTATCGCAAATATCAAGGCTATGCACATGATAGACAAACTTATAGTACATGTACTTACAATCCAACGCTAACATAGGAACTTAGTTTTTCCTAATTAACCTACATCAATTCTTTAAGAATGTGTAAAAGGAAAAAATGCAATGCATATTAAGAACAAAACAAAAAAAAAAAATACATAACATGAGTTAAGTGCACTAATCTATAATTACATGACCACTAATGCAAAAGTCACGACCATCAAGGAAATTTCCCAAAAAAAAAAGGCTCATTAGATCAATAGAGTGACAACCCTAAACAAAGCGTCAAACCAGTATCAAGAGAGATTAAAAGCGAAGATTTGGTTAAATTGGTTAAGTTAGGTCTTCTTAAATATTTGGTTTATAGTAAAGATTACTTACAATCCAATATTCAGACATTGGAACTTACTTTTTCCTAATTAAAGTTCCATAAACAAAATGTAATTCATTCGAAAACCTTCGGTGTTGTTTGCTTGGAAATCAGAGAGCACGATATAGACAGTGGCATTGGTGGAAGTTACATCTATCTGTAGCTGGTGGTGGCTGTGGGGGGCTGACTGTCGATGCTCAATGGTGGGAGTGCAATCGCCCACCGCCACACTAACAACACACCAAACAGCTCACCGTGAAAAAGTGAACCCTAGATCTAAAAGAATGGTAGTCACAGAATCTACTAATTAAGATCCAATTCAGAAAACTTGGGAGATTATGGAAGAAGAGGGATGAACGTAACAGGTAGTTAACAAAGCCCAGTGTTAGGAGACGATAGAGAGGAGAGCAAGTGGTAGACGATAGAGAGGGGAGAGAGGTCAGAACCGTGTTTTGGGCAGTAGCCTCTTCATCTGATGACTCCTCCTAGATCTGATGACTCCTCCTTGAAGATGCCTCTTCATCTAATTGTTGAGATCTATTCAGAACGGTAAAATAGATTGAACACATTTGGGCGGTAGCCTTAAACTGTGGGAACAAATCTTAGCAATTTAATCAAAAGCCAAAGTGAATCTCAACCATCAAAAGCTGGAAAAAGTTAATATGTGCGGAGATAATTTGAAAAAGATGAGGTGTTTTGTTATATAGCTATACACACACGTCGTCGTGTATTGTATCACCCGTTATGTAACAAAATGTTAAACTTCCTATACTAATTTTTACTTACATATTGGCCAAAATTGTCAAATTTTAATCATTATGTGACCATATCGTCGAAACCATTACATATCTCAATACCACAATTTAAAACCCTGCACATGCATAAGAATCACTAAAACTTGAGCATTTTTTACTTCTGTATAGTGGAGGAACACCATCACCGATGCTGGTTTTATTATTGACTTCTCCCTCAATTTGGAGGCATCAACTCTGTACACATGCTCCGCTCACGGCATAAAACTCTGGGATAGTAGGTATGTTGAACCAAAAAGAGTTTCATGTTCTCTATCTCTGTTTTTTTCTTTTTATGCTTCAAGTATGTAATAATTTGTTTTTGGGATTTCCTTCTTTTTGTGTTTCAGGACACTGGCTGCACCTTATCACACCATTAGTGCCCCAAGCATGTTGACTTGCATTGATTTCATACCAACCAAGGCAAAAAAAAACTTTTCACTCTTAGTTAAAAGTGGGTGACAATCTGTATTTGTGTTCCATATGTTTACATATTCTCAATTTCCAGAACCTGCTTGTGACGGGCGATTCTAGTGGCCATGTGAGGAGCTGGAACCTAAGGACACTATCAGAGGAACATCAGCAAGTAAATCTCTATATTTATTGATTCAAGTGTTTGTACTTAAATATGTTGGATCGATTAACTTTTTCCTCAATTTTCTTTGAATTTCCACTACAGAACCACAGCAGATACAGCATCAAAACCATAGCTGTCAGCCCCAACGACACCTTTGGTTGTGCTGGAGGCCAGGGCTACATATATGATTACCAGTACATAAATGAAGTAAGTAAAATACATTCAAAACATTGTGCCTAATTGGATGTATCTAAAGTTTTTCTTTTCTTTTCCAGCAATACATGCCTCGTCATTATTTAAAAGGACAGCAGCACTGGGGCAAGGGAGTGGTAGAGTGCGAGTTCTCAAGGCTTGATACAAATTAATATCAATTTTATGGATTTGTAATGAAAACTATGTAATTAACATTATTGATACAGATGTGCTATCTACTATGTGTGTGAAAGTTTCAGGACAACAGCAATGGCATTTACGAAATCAATTGTGGAGTACGATACAACCCAGAGGAACGTGACACAGGCAAAGAACATCTCTAGTCATGTGGGCGGCTCTGATATCGTTTCTTGTACTGTTACAAACCACGCTACCACATTCTTCTCTGGTAATCTCAGATTTACATTTATAATTTTGTGTCGCAGTCTTTGATTTGATAAGTTCTTTCGGTATTAATCTCTTTTCATTTTGTCTTCTATTTTTTCAGTCATTTGGGAATCTCTAAGTTCATGTTGTCCATATTCTAGGCCACACTTGCGGAAGAGTAGCAGCCTATACACGTGAAGGAGATATAGTCCGCACCCTCCACTGAATCTGGGAGGAGAAATAACCACCATGGACTATAGCATGTGATGGGGTACACCGACTAGATAGTACGTATTTATTGGATACATCTATTACTTACAGGCTTATCATGGTCGTTATTTAGGACTCGTCTACTAGAACTTATTTCATTTATGTTTATATCCATATATACCGGTGATGCTCTTTCTACGTAATATTAGGCACTTGGGTATTTTTATGGACTGAATATGGTCGTTTGACTGCTCAAATCTACTGATATTGTTATTATGTCCAGTCAATCATATCTGCTCTACCAATCATCAAAGCAAGTTCAGCGCAACCTCAAGATTCATTTTCTCTATGTTTTAGTTTTAACGATATAACTATTATTGTTCAACACAAACTTGTTTGTGAGTATTTTATTCACGAAATTCACTCGAGTAGAAATAACAGGGAATCCAATATATAAATAAGGGGCAAAAAGGGCAAACAACAAGTTTGGAATAAGAAATAAAAGTAGAATTCAATTCATGACATGGATTATGAGTTGGAAACAGAAGCATGCAAATATCCAGAGAATTTCTACTCACACATGAGTGGTTGAATTTGTAGCAGAAGTTGACTTGTTTCCCATTGCCATTATTCTCCTTGGAGAGACCAGGCAGATTATGTGCGTAAAAATATCTCCATGTCTTGGAGACCAATCCAAATCTTCACGAAAAGGTAACTGAAGGTCTCTGAATTGCTTATTTGTTGGCATCATATGTGAAAAATTGTCTATCTTCATGACAAAACAATTCATGGTTCATCCAGGGGCCCACAAACCATGGTTGCCATGCAGGTGTTGGTGCACTGGTGTATTCCTTGTTCCAAACTTCATTTACTTTGTCCGTTAATATCCAGATACTAATGCTGGAATCATTCATCTCCTTTACACATCCTACCGTTCCACCTACCCTAATAAGATACGATTGGCTGCAAGAATCTTCATTCATATTTGTGTTCGGACCCTGCCAAAGCCTGAACTGTTCAGACCCAACATCAAAGGAGGCAATTATATTAGTTCTTGGAACAATTTCATCACTGTCATAGTATATCAACCAAAAGAAAGTCCCATCACAGTCTACATGTCCCCACTGTCAGGTATAAAAAGGACTTCAGGAATTTCTCTCCAAGATTCAGAACCCATAGTGTAAATGGCACCAAGGACAAGGACAACATTTTGTTCTTCCTTAGTCAGCTCTATAGACCACGGGTTTGCAAAGAGAATAATTTTGTATTCCTTGGTTGAAAAGGAATAACCAAATCCCCACCAATCTGTTCGAAAATTCTTCCCCAAATTAGGACCCATAGGAACTTTTATTTCCTCTACAAGAATTGGATTACAAATATAGCAACACTTCTCAGCCTCTATCATCGTCGCTACTAAGCCACCTGATGAGGTTGTTTCGTACATGTACATCCTTTGCCCTAAAGCTCCACGAGAAATTTTCATGGCCTCAGTACAATTTGCTACTCTTTCTGCAAAATATATGTAAGGGCCTGAATACCAATAGAACATATAAAGATGACCAGGGTTTTTATATGCCTTTTCAAATTGTAGTTCTATAAATTTAGGGTGGGTTATCGCTGCACACCAGAGTTTACATGTGCACTTCATTCTTATGAGACACTTGACAGGTAACTTGAGAAAAATATCGACTAGGATTTCAGATGGAAGATCTTGAAGGTTAGGTTCTCGATGTTCCAGTAACGTTGATCTACGAGCCGATCGTGCCATTTGCAGACTACCAATCTATTGTTAGAAAAAGCCCTTCTCGATCTTCGAACCCTTCAAATGCCTATACAACACAGTGAATGAGGAAAATTGGTAATTGTAGGACGATAATGAGCAACACCTTCAACACTTGTTAATCAAAAGTTTAATTAGACCCTAGAGAAACTTGCATGTCTAGTAGATACATTATCATAAGAAAAACTTTGGATTCATAGTTGTGCCACACCACAAGTATACATCAATAGTCAAAACAACAAAATAACCTAAGATGATACCCATTGTATTGGTTATTTTATATAATGTTTCATTTAAGAACTAGAATGATCAATGTTTACAAAACAATGATGGGCTATTCTCCCTTTTTGCGGAATGTATGGGGTACTAAAGTCCCTAGCTATTGGCATCAGAAGCAATCCAAGACAAACATATATCATACAGGGCCTAAAAGATACAAGGGACCACAACTTCAAACTAAATAACAAACAAGGAAATTTGAATATGCATTGCCCCTGACTTCGTTCACTTGTTCCCTCCATATCTACATATTATGTTATTTCTTTGGCGGGTAAATACATCATGTTAGTTATGCTATTCTATCAAACATCCTAATAGGCTAATACGATATAAATCCAGCATTCATGTGTAGCAATCTTAAATACAAGGTCCCATCATATCAACATTTTTCATGCTCAGTGAAAATTAATATGAGGAGTGGCTCCATGATCAAGGCTTACTGTGAAGGTGACAAATGTATACACAATCAATCTAATTTGAGAAAAAGACATCATCGAGGGGCTAAAATTTTCACAAAACTTATGGCGTGTAGCTTTATAAAAAGCAAGAAAATCAAATAATGAAATTGGATGGAATTCAAGGTGCTTGATGTAAAACAATTTAGTCAGCAAAAAAAAAATGGAAAACAAAAAGAAAGTTATGGAATTTCCAAAGAACCAGTAATGAGGACTGTGGAGCAATGAGAAAGGTTTCTAGCCTCCAAAGCTGGCTAAATGCCTTTTATGAATGGGAAATTTAAATGTGCACGCTCGGAGTTTGCTTCACTTCTAGCTGCCTAATAATTCAACAGCAAGCTATATGCCGAGAAAGATAGTGCATCAGGACTATTCATCCATGGAGAATTGGAGACAACAATCAAAGGCTAGAATTGCATACTTTGGGGATTAGTAACTTTTTGCTTCTTTTGGGACACATAAATTATTTAATTTAAGCACAAAGAGGAGAATAAGCTAACTAGTAAAGTTATGTGGTTACAAAGTCTGTAGCAAGAGAATCACACTTAGCACTGGGCGTAGGCCTGAAAGGTACGCTGACAACTAATAGGGCCCCTATTTGGCTAGAACTATCATTATTACTGACTTCAAACTCTTTCAGAAGCCAGTGGATTGGTTCAGCTATAGGCAGTATTTTAGTTGTTCAGCAATTTTGGTTCCAAGTTCACCTCATGTTAACGCTATTCTTCATGGTCAACAAATTTTTCCTTGTATTATGTTCGGATTTTCTTCGTTGTTGTGGTTCGAACCTAAACCCTAAGAAACATGGAAAACCATAATTTGCTTCTCTTAACTAGTAAAAGAAATAGACAAGCTAGTCCTGAGTAACACACACAGATTGCAGCCGCATCACCCCGTGAGATTGTGATTACTTTCCTTCAGGACCATGGATCAATAACCATCCATGCTATATTTATAGGAGCAAAAGAGAGATGGAACAAGGATTAGCAAAAACAGAGAAGATCAAGGAGACATAGGAGGATGGACTCCTATTATTAATCCAAGATGGAGACAAAACAATAACAAATCAGGAAACAATAACCTACAGCTTTTCACTCTTTTTGTTGACAACATACCGGAGGGTGCTTCAGTTCAATGGTTCAAAAAACTGCTCAACAATTATTGAGTTGTCAGGGATGCATTTATCCCTTTCAAAAGGAGCAAAAGAGGCAGTACATCTGGTTTTATCAGGTACAACTGTCATGTTCCAGCAGACGTAGCTATTCTTCTTGCTAATGGGTTGTGGGTGGATAAGAATAGATTGATGGTCAAATGGACTCTTCTGAAATGGATGCTAACAGAAGTGATAAGGGACCTTTGAGAAGGGAACCATCTAGGAATCACTCCTACCCTATCTCTATGGACAAACCAATGGAGAACAATTTGAGACACTCATTTGTGGAGGTAGTTTAACGGATCAACACCAAGTTGGAAGGGGATAGTGGAGGAACCCAAAAATTCAAATAAATTATAATACAGCCTACCGATGCAGAATGGCTCTGCAGTAGTGCAGTAGCAACGGAACACTCCCTGATTTCGGTGGAAGAATTGAAACAGGAGGCTAAGAAGGAATTCAATTCAGAATTTTTCGTCCTATGGGTGGCAGGTATACCCTGATTACTTTTCTAACCAGAGTACTAGGAATTCTACCATTAAAGAAGATTAGATGAAACGCTGGTTTGTGAGTGTTAAACCATGGAAGGAGGAGGCTGCTAGCTTAGAGAGATTGTTTTGGCTGCTCTCTATTATGGGCTTTTCCATCAATGCTTGGGATCACAATTCCTTTAAAAGATTTGAGAAGTGTTTGGAAATTTTATATCAAAAGAGGAGAAAATCCAACTCCTTTATCGTTTGCAGAAGTTAGAATTTTGGTGGCTACTTCTCAACAATCTCCCATTGATACATGCATTACACTAGAGTTGGAGGGGTGATGCATCAGGCGGTAGTCAAGGAATTTGAATCGCACCGAACTCCTTTCAAATGGGGTTTGCAGAGGCTGATCTCTGACCATTGCCCAATCTTGCGAGGTGATGATAAAAGGGATTGGGGTCCCAAACCCTTTAGATTCCAGGACATTTGGCTATCAAAGCCTTCTTGCCTAAAAATTGCTCAAGAATCATGGGAGAAAGAAGTGTTTCCAGGATGGGCAGGGGTTAGATTAAGCAAGAAGCTCAAGGCAGTAAAGGTTAGGCTCAAGCAATGGAATAAGAATGAGTTTGGAGATGTTAAGTCAGGCTTAAAGAGCTAGAGGATTCTGCACACCAAATGAACTTAATGGATGAAAACAGAAGCCTCAATGAGGGAGAGACTAAAACCAAGCTTAGAGAAGAGTTATGGAAATTCTTCAAGCTGGCAGAGATATACTGGAGACAAAAGGCAAGAGCCAACTGGCTCTTATTGGGAAACAAAAATACTTCCATTTCCAAGCCATTGCTAACAATAAAATTAGAAGAAATCTCAATGGGTTAATCTCAGTTGGTCATAGGGTTATCACTGACCCCCTGGCTATTAAAAGTGAAGCCATTTCTTTTTCCTCAAAAGCCTTCAAGGAAACTATACCGCATAGGCCATTACTGAATGGTCATTTCCAGAGAGTCCTTAGTTCTGAAGATGCAGCAAGGCTAGTATATCAGTTTCAGGAGGAGGGAGTGGAGTCTGTAATCAGAGAATGTAATGCTTACAAAGCTCCTGGGCTGGATGGGTTCAACTTTTCATTTATAACCAATGCCAAGATTCCTAAAGGTATGGGAGCTACGTTTATTTCACTCATTCCTAAAGTGGATTGTGCTAATTCTTTCAACCAATTCAGACCTATAAGCATGGTTACCAATATGTAGAAGATCCTCTCTAAAGTGTTGGTAAATAGATTCAAAAGATGCATGCCTCTCATTGCTGGAGAATCCCAATCAACTTCCATTGGTGGGAAACATATTTAAATAGATTCAAAAGATGCATGCCTCTCATTACTGGAGAATCCCAATCAGCTTCCGTTGGTGGGAAACATATTCTTGATGGTGTCCTCATTATTGCCGACGAGATCATCCACCCATGGAACCAAAATAAAACAGGTGGTCTTATTCTCAAAATTGATTTTCAGAAGGCATCTGACATTGTTTGTTAGAACTAGCTCATTTAGCTTCTATCAAATTCGGGGCTGCTGTCCAAAATGGTACGATTGGATGTACAGCTGCATGTCATCTCCCTCATTTTCTATCTTGGTTAATGGTTCCACAAAAGGAACTGGGACAAGATGATCCTATCTCCGCTTTTTTATTCAATGCAGCAGTAGAAGGGCTTAATATTTTGTTGGAAAGGTCAAGACAACAAGGCTGGATAACTGGAGTTCCCATTGGTTCTAAAGGGCAGGTCATCTCCCATATGCAATTTAGACAACCGCCATCATCCTCAACCAAAGAAGTAAATTGTAGGGGACTACTGGTTACTTGACCTCCAACACCAAGAGGCAATGGTGCTGAACAAAGCCGAACCCAATCATAAGATTGCCAGAGCAGCAGAAGACCAACCTGCCAAAAACTCTCGCTCACACCCACCAAGAAAAAGTATTTTGTCATATGACACTTTAGTTTTCTGTAAAAATGACATTGTGGAAATCACCAATATCAAAAGAATATTAAGATGTTTCCAACTGGTTTCAGGATTGAATATCAATTTCGCCAAAAGTATGACTGCAGGGATAGGATTAGATCAGAATTCCTTATTGCTCAGATTTTAATTGAACCTTTGCTTATCAAATACCTGGGGCTTCCTCTTGGGGCCAATCCCAGAAGACTCAGTACCTGGCACCCTGTTATTACCGAAGAAATTGTGTGGGTTGGAGAGAAGATTTTTATCCATGGCAGATATGCTCACCTTAATCAAGTCTACTCTTTCTAACTTGCCTACATATTACATGTCTCTGTCTTGGTGGCTAATTCCATTGAAAAGATTCAAAGAGCTTTCTTGTTTGAGGACTCCAGGGAGAAAAAGAAGATCCATTTAATTAAGTGGGATTCAGTGACTCAGAGTAAGGCTAAAGGGGGATTGGGAATCAAAAGATTATTACAACACAATATCTCCCTTCTAGCTAAATGGTGGTGGAGATTTTTCAAAGAGAAAGATGCCTTAAGGGTAATATTGCTATGCTTTAAATATCAGTTGGGCAATGTTCCCTGCCTTCCTAGGCTACCTTTGAGAGGAAAATCCTCTCAGATATGGTCTGACATATGCAACATAAGGAATGATAATTTGGGGATTGGACCAATGGTAGTGAATGGTTTTAAATTCAAAGTGGGCAGGGGAAATGTGGTCAAGTTCTGGGACAGCCATGGATTGGGGGGTTTGCTCTCAATTCTCAGTTTCCTAGACTCTTCCTCCTCTCTACTAAAAAAGATGCCCTGATTGAGGAAATTTTGTCAAGGGACAATGGAGGTACTTGGGAGCCGTCGTTTAGAAGACCATTGAGATCATGGGACTTTGAGCAATTCTCAGATTATTGCATGGTGGAATGGAGGACTTCGAAAGGTCTTCGAAGGAATTAGAAAGGTGAAAGTCTAAAGCTGATCTCCTATGGTGCTTCATGTTTTTGTCAGTTCTATTATGGCTTTCCTGTTTCCTATTGTGTGCGGGCTGTTTGCAGAAATTGGCGATGTTCTACACAAAAGGGGTGTATTTTCCTGGTTTTGTTCTACTCAGAGGATGGGGGTGTTTTGTTTTGATACATCTACAGCAAATCTGATTTGGGCAGGGGTCTCAATCGAATATGTTCTCAAGCAGGAGTCGCAAGGTCTATCATTTGTGGTCTTGCAGGGGTTTGGTCTACTATTGCAGATCTATCAGTGTATACTATGAAAGCTCTGGGCATATGTTTCTGCTGGTGTAGTTTCAGTCCATCGTGGAAAAGTATGCACTCAAATCCTTTTGGGTTTTGGTGTTGCTGCTTGATGGTTGGGGGTTGTTTCGATGCCTATTTTTTGGTTCTTGCTCAATGCAAGTCTGTGTCGTCCTGATCCATTTTAGGTGTTATTGATACCAGTATAGGTCAACTTGGGGGTTGTCCAATGCCTATTTTTCGTTTCTCTAGGTTGGTTCCTTGCCAAACATGTCTTTGTTTCCTTTAGGGTATCTAGTGGCAAGTCTCACTCAGATGCTAACCTGGTTAGGATCTGTGTTTTAGTCCTTAGTGATGCTATCGTGTTAGATATCCTATTAATCTGTGTATTCTTACTTCAAAGATAAATAAATTACCTTTTGCTGAGAAAAAAAAAACTAGTCAAAGAAATATAAATATACATGTATACATATACAAATATATACATACATGCATACATACATATATATGAAGCAGCTATGGTTTATTCAACAAAACAGCTACGGTTTATTCAACTTCTATTCTTAACATTGTAACATATGAAGCAAGAAAATTGATCAACTTCTATTCAACATTCCGGTTTCTGTAAATTTTCTCTTAACTCTATTTAGTTAACATATGAAGTAAGAAAATAGTATTTTATCTTTTAAATTATTCTTATCATAATCTATCGTATCAGAATAAATAGAATCCGGTTTTACAAGTTTGCCAAGGGCTCCCAAATGTCCAAAAGTCGGCCATGAAGAGAATGGTCATATATTAGACTATTTTATTGGGAAACTAGTATTCCAGGTATCAGCTTACCTGCAAAACTCAAGGGCAGAGCAACTACTCCAACACTCAAAAGCATTTCCAATAATTTAGATATCCCATTTGACTCCATTTCCAAATAAATTTCAACACTGTTTTCTATTATTCGTGTTAGATAGGCTTTTTTGATTCATAATATCTGATATTTGGATTGCAGTAAATAACTCAACAGTTAACGTATTTTTAATTTAAAAGAGTAAAAGAAGATAGATGTGAGCATATAATACCTATGTGCAGCATACAATACTTTATTGTTGGATTCTTTTTTAAGAACAAGATTTGCCTTTTATGATCTTTTGTTAATTTTGCGTCAAATATTTATGAATTATTAGTTAGTTCCAACAAAATGAATTTAAAAAGTATAAAATTATAATAAATTTTTTTATAAAATTAGTAGAGATAAAAATAATTTTAAAAAACTGATTTTTTTTTAGATTATTTTTGTTATGAATTTTTAAAAAAAATTAGTTATAGTTTTTATTTCCTTGCATGGAGAAAAACCGATAACATCAAAAAATTAATGCAAAAGTAATAAGAATTTATGAAAAATCTATTCTAATATATAAAAGGGAGAGTTCAATTTGGTGTTTTCTTTTCTTGAAGCTTTGTCATGCTTTTTACTTGTCAAAACTACCCATTACAAAAATTGTTTTCAGGCATTAAACAATGGACAAAAAATTAATTGTCAGGACAAAATTGACATTGTATTACTAAAAAAAAAAACTATCAACGTGCCTTTTAATGTTAATCCCACGTCCATCAAATTCTTTTAGGCCCCGTTTGATAACCGGCTTCAAAATCGTGGGATTCGTAGCGTGGTGGAATTAGAATAGGATTCGTAATACCAAGGGATTATTAATACCACATCTGAAATAATAACCATGTTTGTTTAGGACTCGGGATTGGACTATTAGTCCATGGAAATTGTTTATTTGTAAGAGGGATGATGAGAACTAAAAATTATGATTTTCAATTTTGCCCTTCATAGTTTTTTTTTTTGGTCTTTTGGTTGATGACTTATACAGGTTAGTTTTTTACACTAATTTTTGTTATGACTTACTATTTTTGGTATACCACTTTAGTTTAGTCTGCAACAAGTGCAACACTTTTGAAAGAGTTAATATTTTGGCCAATCATATACTAAAAGATGAAAAATAACAAACCGAATTAACAAATCTAAAAAGTTTGATAAAAAAAATAACAAATACAATATTTTTTTAATAAAGACAGTATTTATTTGGGTTTATCTAAATTATCCTTAATAT
>JABCMJ010026697.1:0-11429 GCA_014822125.1 Arbutus unedo | reverse complement strand
GAAAGTGATTTTTGGGTAGAAATGGTGAAGGAGATGAAGAAGAAGAAAGTATAAGAGGTGGTGAAGGCCAAAAACGGGAATGAGGTAAATTTTTCTTCCCTTGGGTCTTTCTAGATCTCACACCATTTTTATATTTCAAATATCTTTTAAAAACACCCACATACCTTTCTTTTCTAACACTTTGACCCCTTTTTAATAAAATTAAATTCCCCACATTACCTCAAAGTTATTTTCGAATAGTCATATAAAAAGTGGGTCGTTACACTAGTTTAATGCATTCCTAGCATTCCCGAATGAGTCTAGTACTATTCCCCTAGCATTACTCTCAAGGAGTCTAGTTCACACATCGTGTTGTTCAAGTGTCCCACGCATGTCGCGTGTCACATGGCAATTTCATTTCATCAACTTATCTCTCAAGTATTACACATGCCTTGTAATTATTGCCTTAAATTTTTAACATATTGTATGTTAATCATATGATGTGAATCCTAGAAATAAACCCAAAGAATAGGTGCAAACATCAATCTTAGAAGTGAACAACTCAAATTTTCACTAATGATTTCAATATGAATAAAGTACGAAATTACCAGTAATACAAGCATGATTACCGGTAATACAGACGCTACTACTGGTAATACAGACTCTATTATCGTAATGTAGGACACTGTCAGAAAATGACTGAAAAAGACACATTGAATTACCAGTAATACAGATACTATTACCGGTAATAGCATGCACTGTCTGAAAACACTCGAAGATAAAACACTGTATTATTGGTAATACAGACACTATTACCTGTAATAGCATGCACTGTCCAAAAGTGTGCGTTTTCTGCAGATTTATTTTCAAACTTCAAATTTCGAGCTCTAAACCAACACCCAACCTCATAGATCACAAAAAAAAGTCATACACACATAAGAGAGGTAAGAGATCCCTATCTCACGGTTCATACACAAAATTCGGAGTCATGTAGATCCTTATCTCGCATCACGGACTTCCACTGACAGCATCACAAGATTACTTATCCAACAATAATTACTATTTCGATGCATGAACACACACTTGTCACTACCACGACACATAACCGCATATACGTGCCTCAACCACAACACATGACCACGATTGAAAATACCTAACCACATGTGTATCACATTACATGGCCCACGACTACTAACATGTTTTTACACCAAGATAATACTCAAAACCAAGTACAAAATCTAACGGAATCACCACTACACCTAACTAAGACAAACATGGCGTCAACACGTGGCTCAATAATTTAACTCAAACTTGTTTCGAAACCCAAAAGTATGCAGAACCAAACCGAAAACCAACTCAAAACCACATAACCACGCATATATCACTATCATGACACATGACTGCACACATGTCATTATCAGGACTTATGACCCCTCAAATCTCCTACCACACTACACGACTTCACACGTGTCCCACTTCGCGGTCCACGACTACGACACAATACTCTACATGTCTCCTTAAACGGGTCCACAACTATAACACATGACTACCTCCCCCCACATATGTCCCAATACACGTATTTAGCAAGTATGAAAATTAATAGATAAACGCACGACAAATGATTTCTAAACATGTTCATCATAATATTGTTGGTTTTCATTAGTTTATGAGTCCAACAAAAGCATAACAACATTTTCTCAAATTTCATGAAATTTAACATAATCATACTTCAAGTTATTAGGAACAACTTTCATGTTAAACACAAAGTCTAAAACAGAACTTAAATATGATAAAAACGTAAAAGAAAGTAAGATATCTAATCTGTCACAGTTTACTAAAGTTGCAATCTATAAAGATCTACCCGTCAGAAAATGTCCGTTCTTGTGTCTAAATTTAGCTAAGACTTTAGGCTATGTCATTGTGAAAATCTGGAGTTAATTTAAGCTACCAAGAATTCTAATCAGACTCAGGAAGAGGTTTGTCCCAAAGCAGTGTCGAAACAGTTTTGTCTGGCTGTGAATAGTTTGGTATTTTGGCCATAATTTTTTACTCCGAACTCCGATTGAGGCATTTTATACATAAAACTTTAAGAAACTTAAGAGAGGTACAACTTTGTAGTTGTACACTTTTCCTAATTCAGCCTTTACGTGTCTTAGAAATCATGTATAGTACCGAATCGTACTTAAAATTTTCAAATTTTCTCTTTTTGTTCATCGTGTTCTTGGTGTTCTTGGTAAAACATATCCCAAAATTTCTGGAAAACAACCCAAAAAGAAACATAGGATTCAAACTAAGAACAATAACACAACGTATTATACATCCTAAATCAAAAGTTTAACATGAATCCTACTTCAAATTCGCAACTCCAAGAAAGTCTCCAAGAAAAACTGATCTCCTCCAATACTTCTCGAAGACTACCAATCTCGGGCTTGATACGAAGCCCTCGTCACATAGATCATCATTCATCCTTTGTGTTTCTTGAAATTTTCAACGGTTGGCCTCCGATTTACCAAGTTTGTGAAGAGGGAGTTTGAGAGCTTGAGAGGGAGTCGTACGGGAGAGATTGGAAGATAGAGAAAGTGATTTGATAAAGTAAAAAATCTGATTTTTATACCACAAAATGGATAAATTACACTTTTCTCCTATATTATGCAACATGCCAAGATCAAGTACCAAAGTTATATTCCACACACATGAGTCCCAATTCATATTAGCCAAGTCATGCATTATCAAATGCCTTATCACATTCCGAACATTTAATTTAAAATGAATAATTTTTTGGTCCTTACATTGCCTATCCTCGGCAATTGCTGACAATTGCTGCTCCTATGCAGCAGCATTCCAGCATTTCAGTGCAGTACTTGGGTGTTTCCCAACCTCTTCTCTCCTTCTAGCCAGTCGCCATCCTTCCAGTCGGCTAGTCTTGCCCAGCTTTGTTTGGTGTTTTTTCGTTGTTTCTGCTGATTGATGGGTGTTTCCCTTAGTGGTGCCACTATGTTTGGTGTTTTCTACTGGTAGTGAACTATCGCTATTTTTTTGGGCTTGATTGTCGGTTGCTGTTTGTTTTTTTGTTGGATGTCTACTCTTCTGCATTACAAATATGGATCTGAATCCCAAACTTGTTCCCACTGGTTCTTTGGTACTAACGATGCCTTGAGCCACTATGACCAGCTCTTCGATAATGCTATATTGGATATTTGTTCTATCAAGTTGGATGGTACTAATTATCTGATTTTTTCTCACACATTCACTTTCTCCATTGAATCCAGAAGGATGTCAGAGTTCGTTGAAGGCCCTATTCTTCCCTTTGATGAGAGTGAGCCTGTTGCACTTAAGAGATTTAAATCTCAAAAACTGTTAGTCATGGCTTGGTTATTTACCTCTATGCGGACTGATATTTGCCATACCTTTCTGCTCCTTGATAAACCATACAAGATTTGAACTACTGCAACCCAAACTTACTCACAATAAGATAATAATGCACAGTATTTTGAGCTAAGAAAGTGCCTTCATACGTTAGATCAACACCATCGAGCTGCAGCTGTATATTATGTAGAGTTGAGTAGAGTATGGAAGGAGTTTGATTACTATTAGGGTTTATGCTGCAAATTAGTTAAAATGTTTGTACAAAGAGCAAGTTTATGACTACCTGGCTGACCTTGATATGGAATATGATCAGATTTGCACGCAGGTGTTGGGTCATTTTCTGTTTTTGTCTTTGGAAGAGACCTACACTATTGTCCGGTAGGAGAAGGGTATTAGGGGTGCTATGGTGCACACCTTTTCTTTTGATCGTTCTATTTTTCTTGCCATCCCTTCCTCATGTGGTAAGTCCCAGTTTAGTGCTAGCAACGGGTCTAGTGATTGTGAGTTACTCCGGTGTGATTATTGTAATCACACCAGCTATAGTAGAGATTTTTGTTAAAAGTTGTATGCCCCCTTGGCCGAGGGAGCAGACACGGTGGTCGTGGTTGTGGCTCTAGGCGTTCTCAGGCCCAGGCCCATGTTTCGGAGTCTGCTGTTGCCAACTTGCCTAATTTTGGGTTCAGTTATGGGGCCATCTTCTGAGCATGTTGCTATTTTTCTGAGGGAGAAATACAAGCTCTCCGATGCCTTGGGGCTCAACCTGATTCTTCATCTATTATAGCTTTCACTTCTACAATAGCCCACACCTCATCTAATTTTGCTCACATAGGTATCCTAGTTCGTGCATCTACTGACTCTTCTGCTGTCCCTTGCTTATAGATTCTGATGCTTCTAATCATGTGACAGGTTGTTCCTCTATGTTTAATTCTTGCTCTTGCTGTTCTGGTAAGGATAAGGTTAGAATAGTGGATGGGTCATTCTTTGCTATCTCAGGAAAAGTTCCATTCCCTATTCTCCCTTATTATTTTTCTCTTCAATTCTATATATTCTAAATTTTGCTATTAAATTTCTGTCTGTTAGTAGTTTTATTCATTCTGCAAATTGTTCCATGATTTTTTTTCTACTCAATGTAATTTTCAGGAACTGAATACGGGGAAGGTGATTGGCAATGATAAAGCACATTGTAACCTCTATTTCTTGGACTCTACACCATGTCCATCTCCTTCACCCATGTCATGTGATCTAGCTCTACAAGTAAATACGATTTCAACTCTTTCTATGTTACACCAGTGGCGCCATAGATTGAGTCATTCCTCTTTCGGAACCTTAGAGAAATTGTTTCCTAATTTAGTTAAATATTGTTCTAGGCGTTCGTTTTTTGTGAAGCGTATGAGCTAGGAAAACATAAACGTTAATTGTATGCACATATTAATAAAGGAGTGATTCTACATTTGTGATTATTCATTTTGATGTTTAGGGTCATTCGCTTGTCTCATCTCTCAAAGGTTAATGGTGGTTTATCACTTTTATTGATTGTTAATCTCGTGTCACTTGGGTGTATTTACTTAAGTCCAAAAGTGAAGTCTTTTCTTATTTTAAATTCTTTCATGCAATTGTATGCACTCAATTTGATACGTAGATCAAAATTCTCCATAGTGATGATGACACTGGGTATATTTATAGGAGTTTTTGGGCTTTTCTAGATGACAATAGTATTCTTTTTCAAACCACTTGTGTTGACACTCCACAACAAAATGGAGCTGTTCAACGCAAAAATTATCATCTTGCTAAGGTATCTTGCTTCCTTTTGTTCAGTATGAATGTTCCTAAAATTTTATGGGGAGAAACACTATTAACTATCTCATATCTTATCAACCGCTAGTCATTTAGTGCTCTTCACTTCAAAATTCCTCTTAAGTGTCTCCCTATCAGCTTTCGTGTCACGAGACTTCCTCCTCAAGTTTTTGGTTGTGTATTTTTTTTTCATGCCCCTCACCACTCAGGTGCCAAGTTAGATCCTAAAGCCCACAAATGTGTTATCATTGGGTACTCTCGTACCCAGAAGGGATAAAGGTGATGCTCCTTTGCTAAGAAGTTTTATGTCTCTATGAATATCACTTTTGGGGAGTCCAAGTCATTTTATTCTCCCTCCACTTCATCTTTTCAAGGGGAGCCTAAGCAAAAGGAAGAGATGTCTATCTGTTATAATCATACTGAGGGGAAGTTGCTATTCTATAACCATAGTGAGAGGGAGCCAATATTTGTTGAAGGGGCCACACATGACATTGGTGGTGATATGAGGGAACGAATACACTGGCTACAATAGGCTAACTCAAAGACCTACACTAGCCAGAAGAAAAATAAAAAGTACTCAAGTGTCATACCACCTTATTCATCACAATCGCCTATTCCAGTTCTAGACTCCTCAACTGACCCATCTGGTAATGACTCTTCTTTCATTGAACCTCCATTTATTAATTCTGATAATCTTCATATTGCTCTTCAAAAAGGTGTTAGGTCATGTACTCAACATTCCATCTCCAAATTTGTCTCTTATGATCATTTATCTCATTTGTATCACGGCTTCGTTTCGTCTATTTCTTCTATATCTATTCCACAGAATTAGTAGGATGTAGTCATGATACCTAAGTGGAAAGAAGTTATGGTAGAGGATATGACAACTTTGAAAAGGATTGGCACTTGGGAGCTAATACCATTTTCAGGAGGGAAAAAATCAGTAGGATGCAAGTGCGTATTTACTGTTAAGAAAAATATTGGTGGTATAGCTAAGAGATACAAGGCGAGACTTGTTTCCAGAGGTTTTATTCAAACCTATAGTATTGACTACGAGGAGACGTTTGCTCTAATAGCGAAGATGAACTCTATGCGAGCTCTACTCTCGTGTGCTATAAATTTGAATTAGCCTCTTCATTAGTTTGATGTGAAAAATACATTTATTCATGGTGAGTTAGAGGAAGAGGTGTATATAGATATACCACTAGGTTTTTCTTCCTTTGAGACAGAGGAAAAGGTGTGTAGATTGAAAAAGGCCCTTTTATGGGTTGAAACAATCACAAAGACCCTGGTGTTTGGCAAATTTTCAAAAAGTATGTTGCAATTTGGATGCAAAACAACGTCATGCCGATTATACTATGTTTATCATAGAAAGTGCTGATAAGATCACTGTCCTTATTGTTTATATTGATGATATAATAATGTCAAGTAATGATGTTGATGGGATTCTTAATCTCAAGTCTAGTCTGGCTCAAGAATTCGAGATCAATTATTTGGGATCCCTAGGGTACTTTTTTGGAATGGAAGTGACAAGGTCTAAAAGGGATATTTTTATCTTCCAATGAAAGTACATATTTGATCTTTTGAAAGAAACAGGTATGTTGGGTTGTAGACCTGTAAATTTCCTTATTAAAGCTGTGAGAACCCGAAAAATATTAAAAAAAATGATTTATAAATTTTCTAAAAATTTATTTTAACAAGTGATTTATTTCAATTTATGCACATATGATGATTTGAGATTTATGTGTGGTAGATGTTAGATAAGGGGGTTGTCGGTAACATGTGTTACACTTGAGGGGTGTAAGTGTAATTAGGGGTGTTAAGTCCTTATATCAGATTTTTTGGAAAAAAGAAGAAAGTTCATTTCCACTCTTTTTCACTCTCTACTCTCTTCACACACACTCTCTCTCTCTAAACCTCTCCACAAATCTTTATTCTCACACCAAATTATTCGTGAGATCTTCAAGAATCAGCCATTTACGGAGGATATCTCAAGCTTAATCGTGTTTATTCGCTCGGAGGAGGAGTATTTAAAGAAATCTGCGTTTTGGGGGTTGGGGCTTGCTTTTGAAATTCAAATCCTTCGATCCAACACTCTAGATAGAGATCTCTTACCTCTTTTATGTGTGTATGATTTGTTTTTGGTGTTTAATGAGCTTGGTTGTTGGTTTAGAGCTTGAAAATGGAAATAGTGAAATCTGCCAAAAATCTGAAGAAATTTGCGCAAAACCTGGTATTACCGGTAGTAGGGTCTGTACTACCGATAGTACTGTAATACCTGTTTTGTGCATTTTTGGGCAGTGTCTTTTAGTACTGGTAGTAGCGATGGTAGTACTGTTAGTAGTTTTGGTAGTAGCATTTTCAGTACCGGTAGTAGTTTCGGTAGTAGTATCGGTAGTAGCATTTTCAGTACCGGTAGTACTATATCTCCTGTTTAGTGCATTTATGGGCAGCCACTTTTAGTACCGGTAGTAACAACTGTACTACCGGTATTAGAGTCTATTTTACTGAAAATTTTATATTTTTTTATTTAATATTATTATTAAATATTTGAGTTGTTGACCTCTAAGGGTAATGTTTGCAGCTATCTTTGGACATACTTTTATGATTTCCACAGCATGATAACAACACAAGATGTTATGAATTAAGACAATGATTTTGAGACGTATGCATTAATTGAGAGTTTAAGTTGATGAAACGAACTGTTATGTGATGCGTGACATGCGCGGGTGTTATGTGACATGCGACATGCGCGAGACACTTGAATGATACGATGTATAAATTAGACTCTTTCGGGAATGCTAGGATGATTGTACTAGACTCTTTTGGGAATTCTAGGAAGGCCTTGAACTAGACTCCCCGACGGGAATGCTAGGAATAATAAACTAGTCTCCTACGGATTACTAGGTATAAAAATGGAAATGTAACGAGGAAATGATTGGTTGGATAAATATCCTACGATGTGTGATGAATTGTTCTTTACAAACTTGTTGATGTTATTGAAGTCATTATATGACATGATTCATTTTTATTCTGTAACTTGAATTCATTGATGATCTCGCTATTATTGGATATTTATGTTCACTCGTCATACCATGCATTTCATATCTACGTAAGATTGGTATAGATTTCTCTATTGGACTTGTTAGCTCAGCCTCTTTATTTTCTTTTCAGGTATAACTCTAGACGTTTAGCATCTCTTGGCATTGGTGTTTGGACTGTTGCATAATTTTTTGAAGAATCTCATACATAGAGTTATCTAGCATCTTTTACTTAACCATTTCTGGAAAGATGTATTGTAACTCTATATTATTTTTGGTGATTTACTGAATTTAATATTTTGAAAACTCTTGTTCCATGTAAACGGTCATTGGAGTGGGGCGACCCACTATGTATTTATGATCAAATTTGAATACTCATCTCCTTTAGTCTGAATATTTTAGAAGGATTTCATTGAGTTTTTGGCAAGCATTCTTTAATCCTTATTTATTTATTTAATTAGTTTTGGTTTAAAATTTGAGGACGTGACAAAGGCGAATCATCATTTTCGTGGAGACTTGAAGGAGCGCATTAATAAGGAGAGATATCAATGCCTAGTGGGTTGACTGATATAGTTAGCCCACACTCGACCGGATATTACTTATGCACTTCATACTTCACATTTGGATGCACTTTATCATATTTTGGGATATCTCAAATCAGCTTCAGGAAAAGAGATTTTATTTTTCGATCACGGTCACCTACAGTTGGAGGCATTCATTGATGCCGACTGGGCTGGTTCTCTGGATAATAGACACTCTACTTCTGACTATTGTACTCTCTTTGGGCAAAATTTGGTTACTTGACAAAGTAACAAGCAATTTGTATTTGCCAGGTCTAGAGTAGAAGCAGAGTATAGAGGAGCTCGCAATCCTGTTACATGATTTGGGAATGTCTGATAATGGTCCTATGAAATTCTGCTGTGACAACAAAACTGCCATAAACATTGCTCATAATTCTGCTCAACATGACAAAACAAAGCATATAGATATTGACAGACATTTTATTAAGGAAAAGTTGAGTGATGGTTTGATATGTATGCCTTTTGTGAGGTTTGAAAATCAATTGGTCGACATCTTCATGAAAAGGCTAGACAACAAGAGTTTCCACCCCATTGTGTTCAAGTTGAGTCTGCTGGATATTTTCATACCAGCTTGAGGGGAGTGTTAAGTTATATGTGTGTTAATATACTTAGCTTAAGTCTAGATTTGTTTATTATGTAAAATAGATTAATAGATGAGGGTAATAGTGTAATTTCGTTATCTCTTTTCCTCTTGTATAACTATTACGTAATTAATAGAAATCAATTCATTCGGGCTTGTTAATCGAACAATATACACACACACACACACATACATACATGCATATATATATATATATATATATATATAATATATCTTATTTGGCCACTTTCGGGTGAGGCGCCGTCCGTGACAAATGAGTTTGAAACAAATTGATCCGCGGTCAAATTCATGAGCTCTCTCCCTCACGATAAACCCAATTTGCAAAAAAATATATTGTTAAAAAACCCTCCAACAACATATTAGTTGAATTGGCATAAGACTTTTTATCCTTGTCTTTTAGGTCGGGTTTTGAGCTGTTTAGGTAAAAAACTTATCCACATTCCATATCTTTGTTAGGTAGGCAAACATAATGCTCCCATCGGCAATATGCTTGCGCACAAGAGCACTATGTTGCCTAGCTGGCTTCTCGCCTCTTGAAAAACCATTACAACTATTTTTAATAAATAATTATACATTAGGAAACAAATTTGCTTTCTTGAGATAATTTAGTACAAATCTAGCGCATTCTCCTTTATAGTGTTTGTATAAACTATTTAAACTTTTAACTCTAAAAACAAATCCTCGAGAAAAATTATTATCTTTACCTATAGTGGGCTAGATTGTTCCGTAACTTCTTTAAACTTGTAAGTGCTCTCCCGTGGATTCTTCAATCTGGTTAAGTCCTCTTCCCCATGGATGCACTCAAATTGTTACCCCAATAGTACCATTGGCCATTGCCTTCTACCAAACCTGTATTGCATTTAGAAACCCTAAAACCACCGACTTTCGATAATTAATCTCCAGATCGAGACCCCGACTCCCTGTATGGAAATTAAGCTTCGGTTATCCAATTGTCGCTCCATGTATCTAGCTTTAGTTTGATATTATCAATTGTCATTCTCGTAATTGTGTTTTGTGCATTTAAGATTTCAATTTCTTCCCACTTCAGTGAGCCTTTTTTTCTTATACCACCTCGACTAACCTCAACCAATCCCACCGTTTACTAATGGAAGTCTAATTAAATTCAAGACAAAATTCTATAAGAATTGGCTGCACAAGAATATGCAAACCTGAGAACTGAGACCTTAATAGGAGCAAACCCTTAAGTCCCAAGCCTAAATCACAAGGTCAATATTTTGGGGTTTATCTTAGTGTATCTACTTCACTAAAGCCCAAAAATTTCGATAAAATGCCTCACAATATTGATTGCTTCATCTATTGGCATTTATAATATTTTTTACGTGTCATATTTTAAATAAAATGTCTGACAAGAATTTCAATAAAATACCCTATGAATTTAAAGATAATAATTAAAAGTCCAAATTAAAATATTTTGAAGTGTGGGGGTTGGTTGTCTTCTTGTCTATTTGAATGATTATTGTTCAATATATGTGTGCATTGTACAGACGTGCTTTTAAGATTTAACATTCTTCTCTAATTTTCGTCACATGCACCTTTCTTTTGGTTTTACGTGGAGGAATCATGGCTTACGATATGTGCTTGATGTGGAGACTTGTTATAGCTTAGACTTGATTTGTACATAAGCTATATATATATATATATATATATGAGTCCCCTTCTATTAAGGGATTCCTCATTTTGTTAAAATGAGGACCTCTCATTTCCTGATCGAATTTTGATAATCCGAACTGTTCAATGTGTTTAAAACATATTTTAAGGGTACTCGCGAGAAATTAACTCAAAATATTACCCGGAAAGACTAGATCTAAACAGTTCTTTATAAAATTGTTCCTGTCAGCATTTATAAAGAAATGTTTAGATCAAGTCTTTCCCGATATTTTTTGAGCTGATTTCTTGCGAGTATTCTTAAAACATGTTTTAGACACATTGAACAGTTCGGATCATCAAAATTTGATCAGAAAATGGGAGGTCCACGTTTTAATAAAATGAGGGATCCCTTAATAGAAGGAGAATATATATATATATAGGGAAAGGCTAAAGAGACCA
>JABCMJ010026687.1:0-12199 GCA_014822125.1 Arbutus unedo | reverse complement strand
ACACACACACACACACACACACACACACACATCTTGTTAAGGTTGAAAAAATTCGCATTCACAATGTGTCTATGACAATGCCGTGAACTTGTTAAGGCGGTTAGAGGCGTGACTTTAGCACGTTTTAATATTCTTTAGTATCAAAGGGTACAATAAAATAAAGATGTCTTTATTTTTCCTAATTTTCAGGTCCATAACTTTTTCTATTAGTCTTTACCTAGTAATTGAAAAATAAAATTATAGACTAAAAGTTAGAAAAGCTACCTAAAAACACAAGTAAAAATATTAGTATTTTCTTACATTCTGAACACGGTAACAGCATATAATATCCAAATGAGCAGGGTAAGCTGAATTTGGAGAAGGGGAGGTGAGTGGGGAATTAAGGTGTCCGGCTCACAATATATTATATTGGTCCCGAAAAGTATCTTAAAATATTTCTAAATTTTAAATTGATGAATTAGATTTACTTGAGAGTATACAATGCTCCTAGAGTAATCACGTGACATGCTCACGTAGTACTCTCATCATATCACATGGTGATAAATTTTTAGGGTGAAATATCAACACATATTTATTGAGTTGTTGAGAGACAATAAGTGACTCGCATAGCATGTATTGAGATAATTCATTGACCGGGAGTACCACTTGAGCAATGGCACATGATACTCTCGGAGTATCCAATAATCAACCCTTGTTGTACGGTTCACAAATCCAAGTAAATTTGGTTCACAAATCATATAATATTTGACGTATTAGGGTTTGGAAGGAGAAAAAAGAGAACAGGAGTAGTTCTGCTAATGTCATATGATGAACAAATGTAATAATACGAGGAAAAGCAAATTACCCCCCTATCTTTTGTTTTAGTTTAAGAAAAAGATGGGATTAGTGGGAAGTTAACGGTCACGACATTTGAAAATTCTGGGTGGTAATAAATTGGCATTTGATTGGGACGGACCAAGAAGTTCACCTTTTATCTTCTTGGATCCGACTTTCCAACATGCTCCAAAATTCCAAAAGGTAAACCAAAGCCGAACACTTCTACAATCATGTGATTCACCTCGTTCGTACTCCAAACCCACAGCACTCTCTCTCTCTCTCCATGAAAGTGGTAAAAGCCATGAAGAAGCTGAAGTTCTGGTCAAGAAAGAAGAAGAAAAAGAAGACCACCAATATCACAGACCACCCTCCACCGCGACGACCGCCGCCACCCTGTCAATGTTGCCACTCCTCGTTTCAGCCCTCAGCTCCACCCTTGCCGCCATGGTTCGAGTATGAGCAGACCCAAAACACCCTCTCAGCATTTGGTTCAGCCGGTTCTAGTCAAGCTAAATTCAACCAACAAGAAATTGCTCCCGAGTTGAACTCACTGTATCCAACAGCACCTGTTAGCAACACATCTTATCAGCAATATATGGTTCCAAATCCAGTATATGGGGTGCCTGTTTTGCCTTCAGTTAAGAGAGAGAAAAAGGCTGGATTATTTAGGTGTGTTGTTAGCATAAGCAGGTATTTGATACAGTTCTTTTGTCCGTGTTTGCATATTCGAGAACTTGACTGATGTTCAAGTGCGTTATTTTTTTTAGCTTTCCTAATTGTAGACAGTCAATATGAGCAGTTTGTCATGGCATCTGGGTATGGTTTTTTCTAGTTATGAGTTCCATATATGTTGTCTTGACATCGAATAACGATAAGGTTGTGCAATGTTGTGATTATTCCAATTGAGTTATCCAATGTTGTTCCATTGCATTTATAATCCAATCAAACATGGCCTAATGGGATAGTGAAGAATAATACCCAATGCTTTGGCCACTTACCTCAACACTGTTGCTATGGGTTATGAGCTGGATAACAACAATGAACTAGTACAGAGAGAGTGCAACGAGACAATCTTCAATCTTAACTCCAACCATTCATTTACCTTGTATGATTATCGTGAACAACCTGGCTGGCTGTCGCTCTCTCTCTCTTTCTCTCTCAACACGTGAGCAGGGGGGAGAGAGACATCAGACTCAGTAAATGACATGAAATAAAAAAGTTGTAGACAAGCTGGGCTCCAATTAGTCAGGGTAAGAACTCAAGAAACTGATGCCATGTGACTGAATACTACTTGCAGAACTACATCTGCTATGAAAAGCTGTAATCATGAATAGCTTTGCGATCAACTCCACAGAACAGCACTGTCTTCTACATTCCTCACAATCTTACACCAAAATACTCTTCATATTTTCAACAATCAAAATCTACATAACCAAACCAGGAAGGATATAGTTCTAACTGTTTTTCCTGTGATGATGTTTGTGACCACGAGTTCGATGCTTTCTCCAACTCTTCTTCTGTTTCTCTTCAGATTCCTTGGGCTCTTCAGCTGAATCTACCTCGTCCAACCCATCTAAGCTTTTCCGATTAAACAAATCACTACCTCTCGATCTAATCTCTCTATAAAACTCATCAGAATCCTGGTCTTGAGAGTTAGAATTCCCCCCGTATCGTTCAAAATCACCACCGCTGCTAGTTTTTCTTTCAGACGCGCGGTGCTTTTCCAGAATAATTTTATCAGAATCCCAGCGACTCTTTTTGTCCAAATCTTCGTCGGAATAACGCCCAGAATCATGTGATTTACTTCTCCGACTATACAGACTCCTGCTCTTAGTCTCATAACTACTTTCATCACTAGAAGGATCTCTGAAAGAAGTATGATGCCTCACAGAAAATTTCTCTTTCGGTTTCATATGACCCACCTCATCTATATTCTCACGCGATTTAGTCCTCTCTGCATGGCCAGAACTGGTGGTTTCATGATATCTGTCAGATTTCAAACCTTCAGCAGAAGCATTAGTTTCACTTGGCTCCATGCTTGAATGATCCCCTCTACTTGACTTGAGCCGTTTCTTTCCTTTTCGTGACTCAACTTTTTCCGAATCAGAATCCTTATGGTTGTTTTCATCTTTTGACTTCCTCACGGAGTTGATATGTTCATCAATGGATCTTAGACCTAACCCGTCACCGGAATGCCTTGATCGTTTCCTCATCTGCCTATCATACCTATTTTTGTCCTCTTCCTTGCAATCGCTATCATGAATTTTGTCCCTATAATCCCTACTATTATCTGGAGATGGCACTTTGTCACGATGCCTTGAGCTTTCCCTTGTGCTAACATGGTCTTGGTCTCTTTTATAGTTGTCCACGTGAAAATCTTGGGACTCGAACACTTCAATCCGTTTTCTTATGTTTCCACTCAGATTGCTTTGGTGTCTATCTTCACCTCTGTCCTTATATGGCCAATCTCTGTCAGAATCAGAATCGTGGGTCCTGTTCTTGCTTTCACAGTAGTTTTTATAACTCATACCCTCACGATTTTTCCCATCAAGAAGTTCTACTGTCTTTCTACTTCCGCTCCTTCCACTCTGGTGCCTATCCAGGAGCCTGCTGCTTCGAGCATCATACTCCTCGTAGCGGCTTCGAGAAGAATCCCTCTCCCTCGACCGAGATCTTCTATGGTAACTGCAGCAAATGAAGAGCGAAAGGATGAACAGAAAAATAAGATTTGGAACAGAACCAAGCAAAACTCTCCCCACATCAAGCGAGGCTGTGTTTAGAGAACTCTTACTACCTTAAACAAAACATAACTTCCGAAACGAAGAAAGGAATAGGGAGTCTAGTAAATAAACCTTTCTGGAATAGGGAGTCTAGTAAATAAACCTTTCTGCAAGAGTATTCTATGAAACGCCAAATGCAGCGATTCTAGGATGATTGATATTTACGAAAACAGAACAAACCAAACAAAGGTGGAATGTTGGCAATTTAATTTCTAGGACTACATATCGAAGCAAAATTTTCCATTAAGAACACTGAACAATTAGTTTTGACTTGAAACTTGTCCAAGAAAGAGTCAAGCAAATTTCCTGAAGAAGTCGGAAGCTAACAGCAAAAATCTGCTATTCCAACTGACTTTCTTCTTCTTCTCGTAATAGCACACACAAGAATCATAATTTTGTTTTGGTATATCATTTCCGTTAGCTAGGAAACAGAAACATTTCATTAGCATGATAGAAATGTCAAAAGAATATGGGATGCATGAAAACATTGGTGTGTAGATTTCTAATCGGTGTCAAAACAAGTCAATGTTTGGGTATGTCTCGTAGTGTTTTGGTGGAAACGTTGAAATTTGGGATTCCACCAATATTTCTGTTTCGGTGTACAGGAACAGAATTTTTTTGATCACCATGAAAACGACAAGATTCTTTGTTCCTTTGAGCATAAGCAGAAGTGAACACCTCACATGAAAGCTGCATTTGGCTCAAGCAGGGATATACAAAGACATACACTAACACGAAACAAGATATATGCTCAGTTCAAGAAATTTTAGCGGGAAGGGGAGACGTGTCCAGTTATGTTATTTAACACTTTGAACTGGTGCCATGACAGATGCACAGTGGGCAGAATCTTGAGAGGGAGCTGACCTCCAACTAAAACTGCGTAAGCCGTAAAAAGTTTTGGCCTTATTGGGTTCTGCTTAAGGTAGACTTAATTAAAAGGAAACAAAAAAATCTCCAACAAATTGCTCAAAAGGAGAGGGAAATCCAGACTCCCAAAGAAAATCACACTATTCAACGTCTTCTGCTATAAACGTAAAAAGCACACCTGTCTGGACCTGCTGTCCTCATGTTGCCGGAGTCCCTCCCTTCTTGTTCTATACGGTTGGCATACTCATATTCCTCTGAATAACCAAATAAAGCACCCATCTTCGTCGCCCAATATTTTGGAGGTGGTCTATCCATATCGGCCCATTCATAGTCTCCTCCAGGGTTGCGGAAACAGTGGATAAAATTGCATGCTGTCCCACGAGAACATGTCTGACAACAAAGATTTAGCATGTAATATTGCCAGCAGACAAGCGGATAAATCTCAAGATAAACATCAAATATAAAAAGCTGATTGGCTTCAATTTGTGCATTTCACTCGAGGAATGCACTGTACCTTAAGCTTCGACTTCATATACTCCCCGCAAATGGCAACTTTCCATTTGGTCACTCCAATAAACTCGCATGTTACCTATCAGGAAGACCAAAACATAACAATTGGCATACATGAGTAACAGTTGGAGAACCAAGGGCATGTGTTTATGATATCTGACACCTATAAAAATAAATATATGCAAAGTGAACATCCAACCAAATAAAACACGGCAACGTAACATTAAAGACCATCGATGTATACTGGTGTGATTGGACAAAGAAGTAGCAACATGTACAAATTGGAAATCCTCGTCTCAGTGCCAGGCCGCCAGTGAACTTATTATAACTAATACTGTATCTGTTTACACCGATTAAATAACAGAGCTTTTACACTAATGTTCTTAATAAGTAGTTTCACACAGATGTATAATGAGCTGAGGTCTAAGAAGTTCCTCCCTAACTTCTGATAATATTTTACAGGTCATCAGTTCCTAGGTAGCACAGATATGAACATGCGACATGACACAGTAAAGCCAACATGGCAATTTAAAAAAAATGCAGGACACAACCCTAACACATGAAGAATTCAAAGTTTTACTAGGCTTACACTATGTCACGTACATCTTTTTCCAATGCAACTGAATAAAAAGGCGATAAAAGACTAATTTAAAATTACAAAGCTATTTAGCCCATAAAGCATTAAGATGTATCCATGTCAAAATGGCGATCTAACGAATTCAAAACAACGGCAGAACATTGCAATATGAGAGACATTGATCTAATAAGTGCATAAGTTCCATTAAAAATAATGTCATTGTCACTATCAACAGATTCACCACCTAAGTTTTGTTCAGAAGGTTCAAGATGTGTCGCCGAAGTGTTCATGACATGTCGGTGTCAGGTTTTTGGGTAAATAGGTGTCATTAGTTCAATAGGCTAAACCCCAAGAGACCATGAAATATATGTGCCACCGAAGACATGAGACGAAAACAGCAAAGTTTGAGGTCAAAGGGAAGATAGAATAACAATTATCTCGAGCCATCAAACATAAGACCCAAGCATCGGCAGATATTGGTAACTACTAGTTTGACCACTAAACACTGGGCACAAGAGAAGTGAACTCCATCAAAGAGATAAACTGCTAGAACTAAAAACAATAATTGCATGATCTGTATTAAAGCCAAAGTAGTAACATCACGTATGTTGATGTCAACGTAGTAAACTTTTTGATCCATACCAGCATGAATCAAGCTTTATACTGATTTCCAAATTGACCCCAGCAAACTAGCTTGCCACTAGATTAAGGCCAAATTGCGTTTCTACCGAGGATTATATTTCAATTCGCAACACCAAATTAACCTCATTGCAGAAGGTCACAGTTTGTAGTTAACCTGAGCAACATTTAATGGACTTGATAGGATGCCCTACAGTTCTTCTAGGGCCAAAAAAATTTCACCAAACATGGAAGGATATGAGAGTACTGCAGTAAAGGTCTAATGCAAGAAATGCATTCCAATCAGCAAAATGCAGAATGTGTCAAAATTTATTATATGAATAACCAGAAATAACTTCAGTGAGAAGAAAATGAAGTACCTGTTTTCCTGCAAAATAGCGACCATTTATAGATTGATAAGCCACCACAGCTGAATCCAATGACTTGTAATGAATGTACACATTACCCCGCAAATGGGATGAACCATTTTTGCACACCTGAACGTGTAGACAATATTTTTCATGCCTTGAGACTCCAACTAGATTAAAGAAAGGTATACTATATTTCCGTTAAAGGCAACTTCAACATATTATTCACCAAATTAAATTCTCAAGATTATAGATTCAAATGATACCAGTTCAATAATTCACAAACATTCAGAAGTACTAAAGCTTTAATAAAAATAAAAAAAATTTATCATGTTTGCACAAGACAAGCACATAATCTCATGCAAGCAGCAGCGGACCTAACTTGGGGGCGGGGCAGGTTTACATGTCATATTTTTCATTATATACCGCTATAAAATGTATATAATTTGAACAAATAAGTGACTGTCATTATCTTAACTCTTATAAACGTTATTAAGTTCTGCTGGTATCAAATAGTCATTGATGGGATGATATCAACAATCTCTCAAAGGTTTACTCTCCAATATCTAAAAACTCAAAAAACACATCTTTTTAAAGATGTTCAACAAAAATATTCTCTTAACATGGTCCTTCTCGAGTTCAAATCCTAGTTCCGCTCCAGCATACAAGGACTTTCCTTTGGTCACTGTCAGTACTTGAGAGTCGCTCTCATAAACGGGAAGAATTTCCGTGTTCAATAAGTAAAGCAACAACAAACAATTTCATAACTTTGAAAGTTCTAATTATTGCACTCCAACATCATCCAGAAAATACAGATTGTTTTTAGTTGGGTCATTAAATGGACCTAATTTGCAAATGAGGTGAACAATCAAACATGTTACGAAGTTTGCAAAAAGAATTTTAATTGAAGGATATGAAGCAGCCAACCACCTTGAAGTTTACGATTTCCCCAAACTTTAAGAACTCTGTGTGCACATCCTCATAAAACTCTTCATAAGAATGTTCAACCTCTTCATCCATATACTGAAAAAAAAAATCAGGAAATATTATAAAAGTAATGATATCCCCGCACAAGCAAACTAAAGGAGCACAGGTTATGGTACAGTATGCTAGAGCAGATAATTTATGAGGCCTTCAGGTTGAAAGGCTAAAGCTGGCAACTGATAAACAACAATCCAACCCAAACAAATTAGGCATATGCTTGCACCTGGGACTGCTCAACACAAGGTCTCATGTAAACATCCAATAAATGTGCATGCAAACAAATATAAATCATTCAGAGTAAAATAATTTTTTTTAACCTTGAGTAAAATCTCAGTCTATTCATGATATCTGAATAGACCACCAACAGCAGGAACAGTCGAAACCAAAAACAGACACATGTATATTATTCCTTCAGAGAAACAAAACTACACCACATAATTAGCAAGTAGCCCAGCAGGATTGATAATTTTCCTTTGAAAATGTTGTCTATTTACCACAGAGACTAAGTACATTAGAGTTGCAATGCCCTAACCCAATACGTGGTATATGAATAATCTCAGTCACTACGAGAGAATTGTACGACGAACCTCATAAAACAACTTGTTTCTGAAAAAGGGATTTTTGGCCAGAACATAGAAAAATAAGCCTAATGAAATACCCAATGTGGGAATTGGGTTAATAGTCATGTCAAGGAAATAAAGCAGCAAATACAAGAGTTAGCATTTGTGAAGGACATGAAGAAATGCATATGAATCAATTACTAGCAACTCGTACTTGGACGAGGCTTTCTTGAGTTAGGATTAAGGAAGAACTTAGGTATGAGCAAGTGTAGCAGATTAGAGTTCAAATGCAAATAAGACTCTCTACATCAAAGGGATGAAAACCCCCTGGGCCCATAGCTCTGCTCCATTAGAGTCCCCACAAAACATAAGTTAAGTGGTAGGGTTCCTTAAAAGAAGGAACAAGAATTACCAGAAGAACAAACAGAAGAATGAATAAGTCTCCTAAAATCAGAAAAGCAAGTTAATGAGAGGGAATATCATCAGTAAGCAAAACACAGAACATGTAGACCAATAGCCTCTTGATCTTATTAGAATCGCCCATTTTCTAGAAAGATGAAGTCGGTGTCATGAGTGGTGGTTTGGGGGGGGGGGGGGGGGGGGGGCGCAACGTTGGCAAACAGAGACAGAAGGCATGGTCGTTAGTGCCTTTATGCTTGACGTGCTTTCTTTGGAGGGAGCACAACAATAGGGCACACCAAGGTGTTGAAGAACCTGCTCGTGGATTGAAAAGCTTACTTTCATCTCAGGATGTATAGTAGGGCCATAGGGTCACTGTTGCCTAACTTGAATCACATTGTTGATGATGTGGATTTGATGCATAGGCTACCTTTTAGGCCTTTTGAGTGTAGAGGTTTTTCTTTTGCATTGCTCCAATGTGTAGAACTCATAAAAGGCTAGCCTTGCACATGGGCTGCATGCCCTTTGATACTTTTCATGCTAGTCCTTACCTACCTAACAAAAGAAATGTGCAACTTCTTAGTACCGAGGCTAACGAATGCCTCGGTGCATCCACATTCTAGTACGTAATTTTGCTTGCAGGCCGAAAACTTTAGAGTAACAATTGTTATCAGCCGGAGATCCCCAATGGCACAAAAAAGATATAACTCCACAAACTTACTAGGTGTTTTAAATTCATTAGCAAAAGGAAAAGACATGCAATGGTACCAAAAGTGTATATCATGAGCATAAATGGTTGCATTATTCTTTAATACACAAAGACTAGCAAGTTTCTGTAGAGTTGTATGAAAATGGAACAAACAAAAATGAATCTAAGAGTGAAAAGAAACAGAACTGCTAAAGAGAGTCAAAACTAAATAATCTTAAGTTTGCAACATGTAGGATACAACATTGCCTTCTTTTATCTCCAACCCAACCAAGTCCGAAACAATGAATCTCCATGAATGTGAATCTCGAGAAGAATGTCTGATAGAGATTGAGTCAAAGAACAGCAATAACAACCCTATCACAAGTTTGCACATCAAATAACAGGTATGCACTGCATGAAATCAACAAATGAGAAGGATGAACAACTTGCACATCATGTGAAGATTTGTTTAGATAAACAAGTTGGAAATTATCCCAAGAATTAGAATATACTCCACACAAAAACATTTGATCAGTTCAAGAACATTTGATCATTTAGCAAGAAAAGTGATATTTCTTGGCAAGACAAGCGACAAGACAAATCAAGCAAATAAAAAAATCATTCAGAGGTGCAGCATAATGTGCAAGAAACACTGCTATGTAGTCACATATTCTGGTTACTAGGGTCTAGGGCAGACATACAAAAACCAAAAAGTTCCAGTACTGACATGGCAGACAGGAGAATCTCACCCTGTATCATGTAAAGTGAGACTATAACAGGTATATAACAATTTCCAAATGTAATCATTAGGATACTTCAATACGCAATGACTTCATTACAGACCTCAAGCCCTTCATCCTGTTCCCAAGCAAGACCGGGTCCACTGTACATGTTCTTGATAAGCAATGTGCACGATTTATCAGGATAAAAATGAACTCTGCTACAACGAGACCCAAATCGGCAAGCCCCAGTTTTAAGGTGGAAAGGGCAATGAGCTTTATCCTGTCATACAACAATATCAGTTAAAATGCTATTCCAGCAAATGAAAAATACTTGGTCAAGACAGGAAGAGCGACAAACATTAATGCAACTATAAAGTTATCAAAATCGTTGCATAACTAGAATATCAGGTTATACAGGATGAAACAAAAGGCGTACCTGTTCTGTCCCAAAGTTAGGAGTTTGTTGAGCAACATTATCCAATAACTGTCGTGCAGAAACCACAAATCCGTTCTTGAAATTAGTGAAGGCTTCAGATTGTGGAGGAAGAGGATTCGATGTAGGCCTATTTGGATCCTGCAAAATGCCTTACTATCTTCAGTTTTCAAGTTCTTGCACTTGGTGAAGTATATGCCATTTTTATCTATAGAGTAGCTCTGTGTACTCCATAATATATCAAATTACCTCATTTTTTATCTGTTGGTGCGAATCTTTCCTCTTCACCCTGACCTTTTTCTTCTTGACAATAATCTCATTTCCTTGCCAAATAATCTCGGGAGGCCCCTCCTCTATATATTCCCACTCGTCATCGGAATTTTCATCCTTGTGTCCAACCTGTCAGAAACTCAGATAAGACAAGGGAAACCATGCAGATTTCAAAAGGACAGATTGCCAAATTGCACGCCCTCTAAGTTCCACGACTGCTAACAAAATTCCAAGAGATGGCGAAAGATAGTCACCAAAAGCAAAAGGAGACGAGCAAAACTCAACCATGAAATCAGCCCAGAAACAAAAAAAAATGTAGGAGACGTTCAAAATATTTAACCATAAAATCAGCATCTATTTCCCGTGATTATGAAACTACATACTGATGTTATGAGCTGGAGCCTGGAGATAAAAATATGAACAGAACTTGGCACTATATCTTACATGCACAATATACTTGTCTGTGTTATATTCTCAATTGTCATACACTTGACTCCGCTATTTTCAAACAGGGCAGCAAGATACCAAAAAGCTTTGTTTCATGGACTCCTTAAAATAAATTATCAGAAACTTGACACCCCAACAAAGGTTTAGATTCGTGTCGGATACTTCCCATTGGATATGTAATTGAGCATTACAACGTCATTATTACAGATTGCTATAGACTGAATCATTTTTACACTCTATTAAATAAAAAACCTTCTTCATACCAAAAAAATGTGTTAGCAAAGATCAACAAAAAGAAATCCATCTTGACGACACAAATCTATGTGTAACTATTGTTCTACTTCTGCCTAAAAGGCAAACATTATAATACCCTTAACCTTACCAGAGCCTCGGGATAGTCCAAGAACTTGCAAACATATATGATCACCAGCTGATTCAGTCAAATACCGAAGCACTAAACAGCAAAAATCATCGCAACGGATGTACCTCAACTCTATGACACCATTACCTATCTAATAAATGCGTAAGCAACAAACCTGATTTTGTTTGGATTCGTCTTCTATAGCCTTTCTCCTCTCTTCGTCCTCCTCTTCAGCCTTCCTCTTAGCAGCCAAAGCCTCAAGAAACACCCTCTCATGCTCTTCAAACTCCCTCCTCTCTGTTTCTAACCTCTCATTTTCTCTCTCGTCCTGCAGCTGAATCCTCCGCTGCTCCTCCGGATCGTTCAGTCGAGCCTCCTCCTCTTCCCGCTCCTTCGCCGCCAACTCCTTCCTCTTCTGCTTCCTCTTCTCCTTTTTAGCCGCCTTCCTCCTTTCAATACGGCTACCTGCAACATTTTGAGCTTCTTGCACGCATGCCGATGCTCCGCCTCCTCCTCCGTCTATTTTCTCCGCCATAATATCACAGCCTATACATACAATTGAGTGTATCTACAACGCAATACGTAGATTGAGAAGTGGATTACCAAATTGTTGTCTAGGGTTCTGGGTATCAATCAAATCTTCGAATCCAGAATTTGAAGGAAGATTTGTGTAGAACAGGGAGAGGCAGACAGCGAGTTTTAAAAAAAGAGAAATGCTACACGCACAACACACTTGCACAACACATTACACAACGACGTCGTTTTGGACTGTTTTTAAAAAAAAAATTAAAAATCTGCT
>JABCMJ010026684.1:0-32322 GCA_014822125.1 Arbutus unedo | reverse complement strand
TTGAACGGTTCGGATTATTAAAATTTAATCAAGAATGAAGAGTTTAGATGTTGATCTAATATTGGTCTAAAAAAGTGTTGGTTTATGGAGTCGGTCTCACATATATACATAGTTCCATTCTAATAAGGATCCCTTATTTTGCTACGGTGCGGACCTCTTATTTTCTAATCAAATTTTAAAACATATTTTTAAGAGTACCCGAGAAAAATCGACTCAAAATAATATCGAAAAAAACTTAATCTAAATAATTTTTGATAAATGCTGACAGAAATAATTTTATAAAAAATTAAATGAATCAAGTCTTTCCAAATAATATTTTGAGTTGATTTCTCGTGTTGACCTTTAAAAATTTATTTTTCATACATTAAACTGTTCAGATCATCAAAATTTAATTATGCATTCCAACTTTGAATTCCCAATTTTTCAAATCTCATTAAGCCGTTTATATTTAAGTTTAGAGTTAAAGAATATAATTATAATTATACATAAACATACATACACATATATAACGAAGACGTTTTAATTTTGATTGAATTCAAAATATAATTTGATTTAAAAACCGATTCAATTATTAATCTAAACTATAATTTAACTAAATCAGAACGGGTATTCATTCATTTCGTATATATATTGCTCGTGCTAATGAGTCGCCTCAAGAAAAGACTTTGCAATAGCTGGAAGTCTCTTTCAAGTACGCTGTTGCTGTGGGGTCCATTATTGGTCCAATGGTCCATATCTCCACTCCAGTGTAAAAGCTATTCAAATCTAATTTCTCAAAGGAAAATGTTAATCGCCAGCCGATGAATAAATTAATATTTATAAATTATGCATTAATATTTATAAATATATATTGATATTTATATAATCTGTGTTGATATTTATTTTTATTTAATATTATATATATATTAGTCACCACATAATGAGAAATAAACGGTGATTAACAAGACTCATTCTCAAAATTCAAACATTATAATAGCAAAAATTTCTAAATTCATCTACTTTCGCTAATAGGCGTGTTATCATAAAGCAATTTTTAGTCAAAGTTATCAATCTCATATTAGTGAAGATATCGATTTTGTTATTAGTACGGTACATATCGATACCAGTGTATACTGGGATATCGTTTCAAATTTATCGCCAAAAAATAATATAAATTTCTGTGACTAATATTCTTTAAAAAAATTATATTTGACATATAAAATAAAGGCCACAACTTAAAAATAAATTACCAAACATAATATCCTCAAAGGACAATGGTAAACCTATGATATTTCATTATTATTTAATTAACAAAGATTATAAGATTAGTTAGCATACACTTGATTAAAAAAAATTAACATTCATTTTAACATTAAGGTATGAAAAGTGAATAAAAAAAATTAAGATATGAAAAAAGAAAAGTTAACATTCATTTTTCTATATATATGAAATTAAAAAGGAATGTTAACGTCTATTTTTTATTTTAAAATGAAAACAAATGTTAAATTTCATAAAAAGAAATGTTAATATTCATAAAAAGAAATGTTAATTTTAAAATAGAAAGAGAATGTTAACTTTTCTTTTAATTTTTCCTTTTAATGTTCATTAAAAAAATTTTAACTTTGCTTTTTCATTTTAATTTTGGACAATTGAATGTTAGTATTCATAAGTTATGAAAAGTGAAAAATGAAAAAATTAAGATATGGAAATGTAATTAAAAAAATACCTAAAAAATAAAAAAATTAAAAGAAAGAAAGAAAAACTAGTACTGGCCAAGATCTGATATCCCGCCAGTATTGGCTAGAACTAGTCGAAACCACCAGTATTCTCACCAAAATGGTACGGACCTCTGGTGGTACCGATTTTGCACTAATACGAGAAGTACAGTCCGGTACTAGACAGTATGATACGAGATTGATTACTTTTTGCTTTTAACCCGTAATATTACTCCATTTCGATCAACTTTGATGAGTTCTTCTATCTCTCATAAAATTGGACAATGGAAAAAAAAAAAAATTCTCTATCAAATTTATTTGGGTCATGTTTTGAAAAATGACTTCCTATGCATTGTGCACAGTAAATAGTGTTGTGTGCAAAAATATCATTTTTACACACAAAATACTAACTGGGCATTTAAGCACTAACCAAATAATTTTCAACCCGTTTCGCCTACCAAAACGATGTATTTTTAACACGCAGCACATTTTGTTGTGCAAAATACGCACTTGCTCTCCTATTCCCATCACAACTCATATTGATAATCCAAACTGCTAATTCTGTAAATCCTATAGAGAAGACAATATCTCTAAAATATCAACTTAGTTTCGCTCAGATAGTTAAGTAAATTAATAGTTAGGATATTAATGTGGGCTTGAAATGGGACCCTAAAAGAAGAGGATTGAAACCTTATTCGATTGAAGATCAAGATGATCCGTAAATCCAGACGTCTTGAGGTTGAAATTTGGTGACAACACTTGTTAGGTGAAAACTCTCCTAAATTTTGTCCCAACTTTGTCCCAAACTAACCGGATATCTCAATTATAAAAAAAAAAAAAAAAGAGGAGGATTGAATATGAAAGATAGAGAGAACCACATTCACTATCTCATTGTGGGTGGGGACATATTTTTGAAGGGTGGAGTATGGAGCTGACAATTTTAAAATCAATGGTGATGTGAAACCAAATTCCAAAGATACTGGTGGGGTTTTGCTTCCAAAAGTCCCTTGTCTTTATTTACACAGAGTTGAAGTTTAAAAAGTAGGAGTTCAATCATCTCTGCGGCCAACATTATTTCCACTTCCCATGTTCTTGCCACGTGAAACATCACTCCTTGACTGCAGCACCTCCCTAGTCAAACATAAACTATCAAGTTGCATTTTATCGTTTCCCTAACAGATCTGTGAGTGAATATAAAACATAGGAATATATTTTTTTTTTATCCATCATGCACGCACAAATATAAAATTATAAGAACTCTGATGCATATTTCACAGATTTTCAAAAATCAATGCATATTTCTTATATTATCTAACTACTACTGAATGGTGATAAGTATTTTTATTTTTTTTCCCTTTAGTAATGGGATCATCTTACTTCAACAATTAGCATGAAAATCATCCTCAATATTGTCAATGCTCAAACTTAGCATTCCAAACTAATTTACATGTCAAATGCTTCTTCCACCGCCATAATCATATAACTTGGTATAAATTTATGTCTACAATACATCAAATCTCACTCACTCCCTTTTCCTCATCAATCAAATAGGTTAGTAAATGACAGCAATAAAACTAGAACCAGTAACTCAAGCCCATGTGCCTTTTCTTGTTGTACATCAAAACTACATGTGACGTTGTTCAAGACTACTAGCATTGGATATAATCAAAACGAGTATCAAAGGAGCATACAAAGCAGTTAATAAGGAAAGATCACTCGATTTCCCACTTTTCCGAAATTGGTGCATTTCAGAAACATCTAACAAGAACAAGGGTGCTAAAGAAATATCAGCAGAATGTCAAATCGGGTAACACAAGATCATTGTCATCAATCAGATAACAGACAACAATTCAACTCTGTTACTTATTAAGTTTACAATTAGAACATCTTCAGAAGTTACCTGACTAAAAGAGGAAGTAGTTACGAGAAAGGGGAACCGTGGAAGCTGCGGTGCAGGTAAGAACCGTGTCATCTGCTGTTACTGTGTAAGTCTCTGGGTCCACCTTGATGTTTGGAAGGGCATCATTAAGCTTCATGTCAAGTTTGGTGAGCTTCCTCACGTTGCCTACAGCTTCCACCCTCTTGTTGAGTCCATACTGGGCTTTTATTCCATCATCTAAAGCTGCCTGTTGTTACAGAAGGGATGATCAATGAACTGTACAATGGAACATCGGTCTCATTATCACCTGCAGCAACATGAATTTCAATAAAAACTGGACCTGAATTGGTTAATGTCTCTTTGTAGCCAAATGGAAGATCCTGGATCGATTTTGTCTGACAGAATTTAACTATACAAATTATTGAAATGGTTTCCGACATAGACCAGAGTTTTTGTTCTTTTATTTCTTCTCAACATTTGATCATGAGAAGATCTGAGAAAAAATGCTGTAAGTTTGAAGTTGCACCATCAAAGCACCTGAAATAGCTTTGGAACTGTAATCAGAGGCATGGAGAGAGAGTCACGCAGCAAAAATAGCTTAGTTTTTAATTTACACTGACAAATTTATTGTTGGACATCACAATATTGCAATGCACATGTGGAAACTTATTCAAAAGCAAAGTCTGTCATTCATCAGCGAAACGGAATCGTGAAGACAACAAAAGAATAGTTTACCGGTTCGGGAGTTGGGATGCTAGCATTTGGATCACCCATGTTAGCCCATGCAATTGTGCCACCTTTGATCACCATTTCAGGTTTTGCTCCAAAGAAAGATGGTTTCCAAATAACAAGATCAGCCAACTTTCCCACCTGTGAAAAACTTGAATATACTGAAATTTTGCCAAGTGATAAGCTTTTAACAAACGTACTCAATCAAGAATTTGGAAATGAACATCAGTTGTATTGAAGTTGGAACAATTACAAGAGGAAGATGAAGTAGAGAATAGGGTTAAGAGAATAGAGAAGAGAAAGAGAAACGAGAGGGAGAACTTAGTAAAACCAACCACACCCATTATACATCTTCTACCCGTAGTTATAACGCAACCAACAGACTAAACTAACTAACTGAATAACAGAACGCGAAATGAGAAATTACAATTGAATCCCTATATTGGTCAAAAGACACTTTGGCCCTAATCGCATCATTTCCACCGTCTTGAGAACAACCTTGTCCTCAAGGTTGAAACGAAGGAAAACGTTGGTGTAGGTCATACCAGCTTTCCCATGTAGCATCTTTAGGGATAGAATTAGACCATTGGACTAAAACCAAAGTATGAGGCCGATTATTCTGTTTGATCAATTTCCGATCCAAAATAGCAATGGGTTCAAGTTGCACACGACCATGCTCATAAGTGAGAGGTAAGGTGGTCTGAACCACAGCAGTAATACCCAATTTTTTCTTCAAGAGAGGAATGCAAGAAGAACCAGGTAAGGCCAATTTATATGCGACAGGACCCACCTGTTGAAGAATTTGATAGGGACCAAAAAACTTGGGAGCCAATTTAGCATTTCTGCAGAAAGTGACAGTAACTTGTCGAAATGGTTGCAATTTAAGGTAGACCCAATCACCTACCCCAAAGACTCTTTCCGTGCGATGAGTATCAGCAATCTGTTTCATTCGATGCTGAGAAGTAATCAAATGGTCCTCGAGAAGTTTGAGAACAGTGTCACGATCTTGCAACAACTTTTCAGCAGAGGCAACTGTAGTACCTCCTGGAGCATAATGAAGGAAACTGGGAGGTTTTTGACCATACAAAACTTCATACGGAGTGACACCAGTGGAGCTGTGAAAGGTGGTATTATACCACCACTCAGTTAAGGAGAGCCACTTGGTCCAAGCCGTATGCCTATCACCCGTAAGACAGTGCAAATAATTTTCCAGACACCGATTAACAACCTCAGTTTGGCCATCAATTTGAGGGTGGTACAAAGTACTCAAGCATAACGTGGTTCCGTGGAGACAAAACAATTCTTGCCAAAAAGTGCTAGTAAAGATAGGATCCCTATCCAAAACAATAGAATTGGGCATGCCATTTAACTTGAATATATTGTCCATAAAGACTTGGACAACTATAGAGGCAGTATACGGATGAGCGAGGGGAATAAAATGAGCATACTTGCTCAAGCGATCCACCACAACAAATACAACAGTTTTATGAGAAGAATTAGGGGTAGTCCTCCTATAAAATCCATGGAGATATCACACCAAAGCCTAGTGGGAATAGGCAGGGGTTGCAATAAGCCAGGCGTAGCCAGTGTCTCATTTTTATTTCGCTGGCAAATGTCACATTCAGCCACATATTTAAGAACAACTTGTTTCATACCTTTCCAGTAGAAGGCTTGTTTGAGTCTCTGGTAGGTTTGCTTGCCCCCAGAATGGCCACCAGTAGGAGTGGCATGGTGTTCATGAATAAGTTTGATACGAAATTGAAATTGCTCATTGGTGCCCACTATCAACCGAGACTTATAATACAACATATCATGTTGCCAGACAAAAGAAGGATGGCTGGCTGGATTTTGGATGAGGTCAGTAATGATCTGTTGCAACTGGACATCCTGATGCCAACTATCTTGTAATGCCTTCACCCAATTGCACAAAACTACTGTGACAACGGACAAGGAACCCTGTTCCAGACAAGAAGAAAGCGGTTCCTCCATGACTCTAGACAAGGCATCTGCAACCACATTGCTCTTACCATTCTTGTAAGTGATTTCATAATCATACCCCATGAGTTTGGATATCCATTTTTGCTACATGATAGTGGTAACCGTTGTTCGAGTAGGAATTTCAAACTTTGGTGGTCAGTTTTAATATGGAAATGGCGTCCTAATAAGTAATGCTGCCATTTAGTGACCGCCATGACCACTGCTAGGAGTTCCTTTTCATAAGTAGAAAGGCCTAAATGAGAGTTAGATAAAGCCTTACTGTAAAAGGCTACCAGTTTGCCCTCTTGCATGAGTACGGCACCCACCCCTTTGTTGGATGCATCACACTCCAACTCGAAGACTTTAGAATAATCAGGTAAAGTCAAAACGGGGGCTATGGTCATGGTCATTTTGAGTTGTAGGAATGCGTGTTCAGCTGTTAAACTCCATTTGAAGGCATCCTTTGTAAGTAATAAAGTCGAGGGTTGACATATCTTACCGTAGCCTCGAATAAATCTTCTGTAATATCCGGTTAAGCCCAAAAATCCTCTTAAGGCTTTGAGATTTCGGGGTCGTGGCCAGTTAACCATATGCTCAATCTTAGTCGGGTCAGCTGCTACTCCGTGAATGTTCATCACATGTCCTAAATATTCGACTTGTGGCTGCCCAAAAGAGCACTTTGACCGCTTAGCATATAACTAGTGGTCTCTTAATTTGGTTAAGGTAAGAGACACATGCTCAAGATGATCAGTCCAATCCTTACTGTAAATAAAAATATCATCAAAAAATACCAACACAAATTTCCGTAGAAATGGTCTAAAGACATCATTCATTAGACTTTTAAAGGTGGACATTTGTCAAGCCGAAAGGCATTACTAGGAATTCATAATGACCATGTGTTCTAAAGGCAGTTTTCTCAACATTGCTTGGATTCATTCGAATTTGGTGGTAACTTGGCCTTAAATCCAATTTGGTAAAATATTGAGCTCCATGCAATTCATCTAACAGTTCATCGATGATGGGAATAGGATATTTGTCCTTGATTGTATCTTTGTTTAAGGCTCTATAATCAATGCACATGCGCCATGAATTATCCTTTTTTTTAACCAATAAAACCGGAGAAGAATAGGAAGACACACTATGCTTGATCACACCACTGTCCAACATTTCCTTCACGATCTTTTCTATTTCATTTTTTTGTATATAAGGGTACCTATGGGGTCTGAAACGTGGTGGTTGGGTACCATGTTTAAGGAGGATGTGATGATCATGCGATCTAACAGGTGGTAATCCAGGAGTAGCATTGAAAACACCTCAAATGTTTGTAAAACACTATTAAGTTCAGGATTACCTCTCCTGTTGGCACGGCTTGCAAACTGAAAACTTGAGCCAATACTCCTGGAGATTTCTTTCTGATCAAATGACTCATTTCCTTAGCGTCAATCAACTGGACATTTGTGGAATTACCTCCTTTGAGCATGTGTTGGTTTCCAAAGGCCGTGAATTCCATTTGCATATTCTGAAAATCCCATAGCTCTGGTCCAAAAGTTGAGAGCCATTGTACTCCCAAAACCATATCATAACTGCCTAAAGGAAGAAGTCGCATTTCAGTTGTGAAGACAGTTCCCTGCATTGTCCACTGAAAGTCCTTTACCATAGCCTTACTACCAAGTTCAGTACCATCTGCTACAATGGCAGATAATGGACTTGTTGTCTGTGTAATAGTGCCTGTACGTTTTGCAAACGTGGGATCCAAAAATTTGTGTGTACTGCCAGAATCAATTAAAATCTCGACCACATGCTTCTTGACTTGCCCTTTAATACGCATTGTACGATAAGATTGGACTCCTGTTAAAGCATGAATTGAGATTTAGAATTCCTCCTGTTCTTCCCTTGAAGGTAAGACCTGCTGTACTTCTTCAAAATTCTCCTCTTCTTCCTCAGCTTCTAACATAAAAAAATTATTTTGTTTTACAAACATGACCAGAAAAATATTTCTCATCACATCCAAAACATATCCCTTTGGCCCGTTTTTCATCAAAATCCTTCTGAGTCGCTTGACAGTAGCTTCTACCTCAGGTTTCTTGTTATTGGTGTCATAGACCTTGTGCCGCATTAGGGTGGAAGTATATTTTGGTACAGGCCTACTTTTCATAGTGAGGGCTTCAATGGTTGCTTCTTGTAATCGTGCTAAGCCCATGGCCTGAGCAATGGTCTTGGGTTGGAACATCTTAACTCCAACCATGATGTCGTCCTTAAGGCCACTTATAAAACAACTAATGAAGAATTCTTCAGTGAGACCATTGGTTTTATTAGCTAACTCTTCAAATTTCTCCTGATATACCTTTACTGAATTCCATTGTTGTAGTTTGGTTAAATGACCAACAGGATCTTCATAGGCATAATTCCCAAATCGCAACAATAGAATCCTAGAAAATTCCTTCCAAGTGCGAAGATTGTGGGATTTCTCAAACCATTTGTACCAAGTCATGGCTTTATCTTCTAAGTGTAGAGAAGCCATGCGGAGTTTTTGCACTTCGTCAATGGCGTTTAGTTCAAAAAATTTCTCACATTTGTATATCCAAGATTTGGGTTCTTCCCCAAAAAATTAAGGGAAGTCCAGTTTTGGCTGAAAAGCCTTAATTAACCCCTGGTTCAAATGGGGATTTTGCAAGAGAGGTGGTTCATGCGTTGATGAAGAAGGAGAAGAGGTTACCCTTTCAGCCAACCCATCGTACTTTGCATTCAAGGTTGTAATTAACTGTGTAAGACCGTCAATGGAGTTTTTAATTCCTTCCAAAACTTCGGCATGCCAATCTGCATTTTCTGCATTTCAACGAATTGAATCCTCTAACCACCTCATTTCTTGGGAACGAGTATTCTCTGCCATTGTTTGTTTTCCACAGCCAAGAATCGATTGCTTTGATACCACTGATAAGCTTTTAACAAACGTACTCAATCAAGAATTTGGAAATGAACATCAGTTGTATTGAAGTTGGAACAATTACAAGAGAAAGATGAAGTAGAGAATGAGAATAGAGCAAAGAAAGAGAAACGAGAGGGAGAACTTAGCAAAACCAACCAAACCCATTATACATCTTCTACCCATAGTTATAACGCAACCAACAGACTAAACTAACTGAATAACAGAATGCGAAATGAGAAATTATAATTGAATCCCTATATTTGGTCAAAAGACACTTTGACCCCTAATCGTATCACCAAGTTCCAAGATTTCTTAGTAGGAACAAGGAAGCCATGACAGGTTTGGAACCGGATTATTTTCAGTAAACTGATATTTTGTTAAATCTACAAAAACAGCTCCAGCCAAAGGAGTCAAGCAACGGCAAGAAGATCAATAGAAGATCCTGCCCAAAGTGAGTGTTGCATTCCTATCCTGAAGTTTTCACAACTCAATCATAGATGGCAGAGTCATCAACTTTTTCCCACAAAATTCCAGTGATGCTTTTCGTGATAACACTCCAATCACGCTAGAGTTTTCAGATCAAAAATCAACTTTTTTGAAAGGTATGAACTGATTTATTTGTTCTTCTGCAGCTAAGTTCAATGAAGGATAAAAGTGGGAAATTAGCTTACCTCAACCGAACCAACAAATTCAGAAAACCCATTAGCTATAGCAGGATTTATTGTGTATTTTGCTATGTATCGTTTGATCCGGAGGTTGTCATTGTCTGATCCGCTAAAATCAATTGAACCTCTTGACAACTTCATCTTGTGAGCAGTTTGCCAAGTTCTGCAAATAACCTGGTAACAAGAGTATTAAGTGAAGTCCCTGAAGTGAGCATCGAACTCTAAGGAACGATGAAAAAGTGAAGAAAATTCTAGACTAAATAAACATGAAGGTAGATAAATCAGGCTGCAATATGAGAAAACAAGAGAGCCCATCAGTTTAAGATAAACAAAAGAGCACCAAACCATTAACGTTTTCAATAACACGTTGCCATAATAGGTTCCACAAAATGTTTTACAAGGTAAAACACCGAATCTGTTATAGATTAACTTTGGTTTGCGCATATTCTCTGTGACCCACACCTTCGCTAGCTCTTGTACTCCTTCAAGAGTCATATCCCCATGCACTAGGGGCTTCTGGTCTTCCTTGGCACAACCTATACAATGATGAAGTTTCCTAAGAGAAACTGCAAGCTTTTGGTTAAGTTCTGTACATTCCAGACCACAAGCTTGTTTTACCAAAAACGTTCTAGCCACGTCTAAGTTCTAATCGAGTACTTTTAAACTGAAGTCCATGGACCACTGCCTATTCTTACAACTTCCAGTTTGAACTTGAAAGTACAAATGTTCAGCTAAGAATCCTTCTGTCCAAACAAGGCACTGATGCAAGAAGCAAAGAATATGTACACGGAAATAGTTCACCTACGATAGAAGTATTGGTTTGATTAGACCATAAATGTACTAATTACTGGTGCCATCTCATGAAGAAAATATTTCCCAGCTCCATCTATTTTCCAATTAATGGAGCGAAGAAAAGAAACGAACAGTGCTGCTTGAAGAGGCTACATATCCTTTGTTGGTAATAGAACAAATATCGACAAGGAAGATGTATCCAGCCAAAACAAAAAGAAAATTACATTGCAAAGATATTTGCAGAACATGAGGAACACAAATCATTCGAGGCCATCCTATTTTCAGGATTAAGCAGCCAAGAATAGCATACGAAACTGCATTTATTGACATTTGGTACCAATCAAAGTTCTCTCCGCAACAACAATTTTAATATCGTATGAACAATATAGTGAATACTCACCAAAAAAGCTTTAGTATCCAGTTATTATGTAGGCTCCACAAAGCTTATCGCTTCTGTTGGTTGGCAATTCTGCTGACACAACACACATTTCAATGTCTTCCTTTTTTCATATCGTGTTGTTTATTTTTCACTGTATTTTGCTTAGAGAGTCTATATAGGTTGAAGCAGAAAGGAATCTTTTTACTATCTGTTGCTCTCTTATAATCACACGTGTGATCAAGGGAGCACACACTTGCGACAATTGACACGTGCGTGAACGTGAGTGCGAGGGCATGCCAGGAGCTGAGATCGCTCCGAGTGATGAAGATGTTGCGCCACTAATCCGACTTCCTCAGGCGTTGTGTACGACCTAAAGGCATTGTGTACGACCTAAGGGAAGCTGAGGAAGTGTTGGTTCGGATTTTGCTTCAACTAAAAGGACTTTTAATTTCTAATGAAAATAAACTAGGCTAAGTAAGAAATTAAACTAGATAATTTATCCTAGATGAAAGGAAAGACGATTAAATTCAACCACGAGGGTTCTTCCACTTAAATAAGATAAGTGTGATATTCAAAACAAATAAAATCCTTAACTAATTGAAAGAAAAGGTAAAAGCTGAATAGCTAAATGATAAAGTGCTGAATAGCTGATATATTGGTTGCCCAATATGGCTTGACTTTGTATTTATAGACTTCCATCAAACCTCCTAGCCGTTATCAACAAATCCGTAGTTTTTTAGCCCCTCATCTTGATCCACTCTTGCTAGGAAAGCTCCCGGTTTGCCATGTGTCCTTCCACTCACAGCATTATTGGTAATGTTTTAAACATGTGCCCCACAAAATTAGGAAGTGATTTCCTAAGAATCAACTTCTTTTACTTGGTCAACTCCCACATAAAAGATTTTTCTTAATTTCCACCAGGGCCCACTTAATTTTTCTTTTTTGGTTACAACAATGCCCCTTCAAACTAAAAATTTGGAGTTTGGATATTAACTCCTGATACATCCAGTTTCCCCTTTTGAGAACCATGAAGCCCAAGAAATTGTTTGCAAAGACTTTGAAGGCACATTTCAAGAGATTCATCCTTAACTCATATCTCCTTATTCTTTCCAAGCCCTTTGTTAAGCCTGAGAGGTAGTCTTTGAAGGACTCTGACTTGATCACCACATCATCAATATAAATTTCCATGAAAAACAGCCTATGAAATCATGAATGATGCTGTTCATGACTCTTTGGTACATAGCTTCTGCGTTCTTAAGGCTGAATGTCATAACCACCTACTCAAAGGCCCCTAGTGCCCCTGGACAGCGAAAGGTCATTTTATGAACCTCCTCCTCTGCTATCATGATTTGATTATATCCGGAAAGGCCATCCATGAAAGATAGGACTTTTGGCCGCTCCGTCCACCAAGAAATCTGCAACTGGCATTGGATATTTATTGTTAGGAGAAGCCATATTTCGGCTACGAAAATTGATGCATACCCGTATTTTCTCATTCTTCTTGACTATGGGCACAATTTTTTATCTCCATTCCACATATCGGGCTGTTATAATGAAGCCAAGCTCAATCTCCTCCTTTGTCGGGAAAAGTCACTTCCGTGGACATTCTCCTACGTGACTGTCTAAACGGCCTAAACAACCTTAAGGAGACGTTCAATGTCCTCCCTGACAGGAAACGTCACTTCTGTAGACATTCTTCTAGGTGGCAGTCTGAACAACCTAAACAACCTTAAGGAGACGTTCAATCTCCTCCTTGAGGGGAAACATCACTTCCGTAGACATTCTCCTAGGCGACTGTCTAAACAGCTTAAAGCGAGCCTTGATTGGTAGTATGTGTTCTACCAATGCCCTAGATAATCCTGGCATCTACTCATATTTTCCAGCGAAGCAATCTTTATACTCGTGAAGAATATGGATGAGCTGAACCTTGATTTCCTTTGTCAAGTGTTGGCTAATAAATACGAGCTTGGAATTCTCCTCTATTCCCAAGTTTACTTCCTCTAGAGGATCTTGAACTTCCACTCTAGTATCTTCTAGATTGGAAGGTGTAGCTTCCAACTCTTTCTATTGTATGACTTCTTCCCAGGGCTAATCTTTTTCAAAGATTACTTCTGCTATATTTGCCAAAATCTCCTCCTCCTCATGTAAACTCATTAGCTTCTTCTTGGCCAGATAAGTAGTTAATCTAGCCATCATGGCCTCTAGGGCCATGACCTGCTCATTCAATGTTGGCTTCAGATCCATCAATCAACGCTTAAATGATTAGAGTAATCGGTGCATTCGTCTCAGTAATGAGGGGGCCGATTATCTCCTCGTAGATTGCTTTGAGTTCCTCCGTAGAAGTTTTGTTTGATAACATGACGGCCTTAAACCGCCTAGCATTATCTGTCCGTCACTTTCACCAGGCCTATCTCTTCATCATAGAGCCTAGCTTCAGCGTGATTAGCAGAGTCAAGAAATGACCTTTTGTCAACAATAAGATTCATTATGATAATCCCTTGAGATGTAGTCACTCTTCCTGCAAAATCTAAGATACTTGCACTGAATGGAAGGAGGTCTTTTTCTCTTTTGTCAAGTTTGCTCAGTAGAGTCTTGGGCATGAGATTTGCAGCAGATCCATTATCCACGAGTAGCCTGTTCACTGAGACCCTATCAAGATGCCCAATGGTATACAATGACCGTATGTGTTGGACCGATTGTAATTCAGGGCGTTCAAAGATAATGTTGGCAGGAGAAGTGGGTTGCCCCTTGTTAACTTCTTCTTTTACGATGATTATTGAAGACATGTCCTTCTCCTCAGGAGGTTCTTTCACAATTTCTGGAGTCATCCCTTCCGCCTTCACATCTCCTAACAAAGAAGAAGGTTGTCCTTACTTGGCCATGAATGCTTCTGGTAGGACAAAAATCTTATGACAAGAAAGGTTGGGAGAAGAAATATTTATAGAAGACGTGGACCCCTTGGAGTCTCCTGACAACTCTTCTTCCTCCGACTTACCCCCTTTATCACATTTGTCCTCCTTGGCTCCTGATGCTAACAGCCTAGGTTTCAACAACAAGTTTTTCCATGTTGCTGCAGGGCCTCCCTTTCTTTTTCCTTCAATTTAGACCGATACTCGAATTTAGACTTCTTATTAGTTGGGAAAAGGGCCTCTGCTTTGTCCTGATTCTGGCTGCCTTTACCCTCCTGAGCAAGCCTTGTCGCCTGCCTTCTTCTCTGTAATCTCCTCTTTTGTGACTTGGTCATAACCTTCTCAACCTAGAAAAGTTTCGAATGTCTTAGACCCACTAGTTGTTCGTAGGGACAGGAGGTTTGACAATCCTTGGTTTCCCCTTAGCCAGTGCACTAATCCTTAGATTCTCCAGACATTTTTGGACTTCAACCGTCGCAAACCGTAGTCGTTCAAAAATAGACACCTTGTTGCTCCTTCGTTGTCTCGCTGGAGGGGTGATGATTTCTTCTATGTCTTGTTCGACACCACACTTTTTAGCACGTCCTCCTCTGGAATACTTTGACCACATTCCCTACATTGATGGGTTGTCTCATAAGGATGAGCAGATCTGTTCCTGTTCATCTCCTGATCCCTTCGATTCTCCTCCAAGGCTAAGAACGGCCTGGTTCAAGCCTTTGGTCTTCTCCAAGGACCCCTGTGAGAATGGAAGGCTACAAGACTGACTTTCTCCTTTGATTCTACAGGAGGTATTTTTGTGACCCATTGTGAGGTGAAACATTTTATCGGCCATTGGGTGGTCAAAAATCTCCTCGACCTTCATGATATCAAAGGTGTAAGTCCTTGATAGTTTAGGAGAAGTAGATGATTTCTAGGCCTTAGTTGGTTCTACCTTGATGAAGGCCTTGCAAATATACGGCCTCCTATTGATGATTTTTGCTACAGCAAACTCCTGTGGGAGAGCCACTTGGTAGTTAGGATCTCTGTAATAAGTTCCCTTCAATGCATTTCTCTTGTCCTGCTCCTTCAGAAAAATCTGTTCATAATGAACGGCCCGGGTGGCCAGTTGAAACAACTCCCTAAACCTTGAATCATCAAACTTCTTTTGGAGTTCAAAGTCCAGGTCGTTTTGGGTAAGCCGTATATACTCAGTCTCTAGGAGCATCACATTACACTTGAACATAACCCTCTTGAAACAGGCTATATAGGCCTCCACAGGTTCTCCAAGAGTTTGATACATCCTGGACTAATTTGCCAAAGTGACTTTTGGCTCACTCCTGTAGAACTACTGGTGGAACATCTCCTCCATCTGAGCCTAAGAATGGACTGAATTAGGAGCAAGGCTGATGTACAAAGTGAAGGCCGTTCCTGTCAAGGAGTTTGCAAACAACCTTAACTTGAGGAAGTCACCAGAGCCAACCTCCCCACACTGCACCATAAAACAGGTTATGTACTCTACTGTACAATGGTTAGCCTTTCTTGAAAACAAGGTAAAGTCAGGGGCCTTACATCCTCTAGGGAACTCATACATCCTATCAACAGCTTCCGGATAAGGCTTGTGATAGACCAGCCTCCTTATTCTCCTTAGGGCAGGTCCGAATTGATCTTGGATTAAATCAATTATTTGATCCCGGTTCAGAATCCCCTGGATACCCTGAGGCGGGAAATCGTCTCCTTGCCCCCTTTGTTCCCCTCCCGTATACAGAGCATTGTTTTCTCTTCGTACCTCTTGAGGCTAGCCGTGAAAGGATTGGAGTCCCTTTTGGCCTGGGCCATAAGGTTTTCTTCCTTCATTCGGCCTGCCTCTAATGGGAAGGCCTCTTGCCAGCTCTCCAACATGCCCCCTAAGCTGAATAGGGGAGTTGGAAGAGAACCCCCTGAAATTCATTGAGGGAACCTAAGCGGCGGTTGCTTTTGGCCCTTCTAGTGCTCCAATACCTCCTGGATTTCCATAGAGGGCCAATTTGTTATCTAGCGTAGCCGTCATCTCCTTGATAGCCATGGCTAGGTTGTCTTGAGAGTCCTTTATCTCTTGTAGCGAACCTGAAATATTTTGTGATACGAAATGTGACAAATCCTGTGACATCTCCAAGTTGGCATGGACGATGTATTTTCTCATCCCTCCTACCAACTCAAGCAAATCTCCTTGGGACTCTTGGATTACAGGCGCTGAAGGGGACTGCACACTTGCCCCTTCAGGAGAAACATCTCCTCCGATAGTGAAATTTTTCCCTTGTTGCTTTCTAGTCATTTTCACCTAGCAAATCTTCACTGATCCCATCAGGCGTGCCAAAAATATGTTGCTCTCTTAAAATCACACATGCGATCAAGGGAGCACACACTTGCGATAGTTGACACGTGTGTGGATGTGAGTGCCAGGGCGTGTCAGGAACTGAGATCACTCTGAGCGATGAAGATGTTGCGCCACTAATCCGACTTCCTCAAACGTGTACGGCCTAAGGAAAGCTGAGAAAGTGTTGGTTCGGGTTTTGCCTCAACTAAGAGGACTTTTAATTTCTAATGAAAATAAACTCCGCTAAGTACGAAATTAAACTGGATAATTTATACTCGATGATAGGAAAGACGATTAAATTCAACCACAGGGGTTCTACTTAAATAAGATAGGTGTGATACTTAAAACAAATAAAATCCTTAACTAATTGAAAGAAAAGATAAAAGCTGAATAGCTAAATGATAAAGTATTGAATAGCTGATATATTAGTTGTTGCTAGACCCTTGCTCAATACGGCCTGACTTTGTATTTATAGACTTCCATCAAACCTCCTAGCTGTTATTCACAAATTCCTATTTTGTAGCCCCTCATCTTGATCCACTCCTGCTAGGAAAGCTCTTGGTTTACCATGTGTCCTTCTACTCAGAGCATTACTGGTAATGTTTTAAACATGTACCCCAAAAAATTAGGAACTGATTTCCTAAGAATCAACTTCTTGTACTTGGTCCCCCACATAAAAGACTTTTATTAATTTCCACCGGGCCCCCTTAATTTTCCTTTTTTGGTCACAACACTATCATAGATGAGTGTTTGAACGTGGTAGTTTTAATACAGCTTTCGATGGAAGTGTTCCTTGGCTCAGCACAACACTCAAGAATCTCAATACTCAAGCGACTTCTTGTGCGCTTAAGCTAAATACCCAGTGACAAATTAGGCGAACCATACTAATTCAATTTCGCCAGACCATTAGCTCGAGTGACTAGAGTTTCGCTTGAGCGACTTTTTGTTTGTGCTTGAGCAACATCGATTTTTTCTTTGCTGCTATAAAAGCACCTTTACTTTAGGTCAAAAGAACTGAGCATCACACTAGACATTTAGGGCCGCAATTTTCAGATTTGCGCATCCCTTTGTGCTTGTTCTTGTGTACCTTGGGGTATCTTACATATCTATTAATATTTGAAGGTGGCGTTGATCTCCGAGGGTTCTTCCACACCTAACCATTAACTAAGTGGAGTTCTATGTATGCTTGAGGATGTTCTAGCTCCTTGGTGGATTTCGATAGGAGATGTGGAACGCTTGAGGATGCAAAAAGCGTGATTGTGCAAAGGAGTGAAGTAAGAGGATTCGACAAGTAGATCTTAAGGCGATTGGTGATGATTCACAGTCTAGGTTAATATTGCTTGTAATCACACATTGTTTATAGTGCATGATTCTTTCCTGCAGTTTGTACCTATTTAGGGTTTTCCATGTAATTCTTGGTTTTCCTGTTTCTAGTGCTTTCCTTATCTCTTAGATCATAGCTGAATGTGTGCCCAAGAATCCTAAGAGTAGTAGGAGTTTCAATCCAGAACCGCTTTAGCGACTACTTTTCCAAAGAAAACGATGATTTTAGACATACCACCATCCTATATATAAAGTATCATATATTTGGCTTGAAATGCCCATCAATAAGCAGCACGATAAGGTGTTCCTCCATTTCATGTGGTTAAAAACATATATTTTTGGATGGAAGTCTAAAGTTCTTTTTCCCAGATAAGTTCCAAATGCAAGCCTCTAAGCCCCAATGGCAAACCAGAATGTAGTAAGTTTACACCTATGAATGATACATAAGTAATTGGAAGATGCATAAGTAAATGGGAGATGTGTATCTGTCAGGATGGCGGGAAAAATGAAATGGGAACCTCTCCAATACGACCCATAGCCTGTGAATCAGAAGCTATGATGCTAATTGCCCCCATGTCATGCAAAATATCCTCTGCAGCAATTGTTTCAGCCCGTATTCTTGATTCAGCAAAAGCTACATCCTCTGGAATGTCCTTGTCAAGGTGATGACATACCATCTGTATATATGCAAAAATAATTAGACAGTAGCCATCCATCATGATTCATGAGTAATGTGGCAATATTCTATAATCTTCTGTTACCAGCATGTCAAGGTGCTCATCTATGGTATTTGAAGTATAAGGACGTGTTGGGTTTGTTGATGATGGCAAAACATTTTTTACACCACAGACTTTGATAATATCTGGAGCATGACCACCGCCTGCGCCTTCACTGCCAAAAAACGTAAGAGGGAGACAGACATATGAAAATGAATGAAATAGATTCACAGCGAGAGGTACTTACCAAATGAAAAAACAAGGGCACCAAAGAAAAACCATGAAAAGAAAAGAGGGTCCCCAAGCAAAAAGCCAAAATGCCAAACCACAGCCAAATACACTACAATAATATCACCACAGTGCTGGTGAATCACAACTGACTCCACAGGCAATAGAGACAAGATAAAGAGTAGCCGCTATTTCACAGTAGTAGACAAAAGCTGAAAAGAGGCCAGAAAAAGGTCAGAACCAGCAAAAGAATGGGGAATCATGACCTCAACCCGTATGAGAAAGGGAGAAGGATAAATTACATGTGTTGCCAATAGTGGCCCACAGGTCCGGCCCAGCAGTAAACCCATGATTTGGGACTAAGTTTTGGAGATCAGTGCTTAAGATCTTTCGTCTATCTGAGGAAACCTACATTAGTGTTACCTTGATTATTCTGAGCATAAAGCCTATAAAAAAAGAAATTATTATAGTTCGATATCCAAGAAAGAAACATGCTTGGTTATAAGTTGGATAGATTTTTATGTTTTCCAGATTTTGCACTCTTTTAATGGTGAAATTCTGCTGAACTCTTTCAGGTAAAACTCTTAATTATCATCTTGAGGGTGAGAAAACTTTGCTACTTCAGCACCTAAAGGGCAAGGTCTTCGTTTACAAGTATTCAATCCAAGATTGGCCACGAAGTTGCAATTTCATTAAAAGTCTACACACTTATAAGAGATGAATCTTTCCAATATTTTTTTGGGGTTGTGGGGTGGACGTGGACTGGGCTGGGTTGAATGCAGATTGTACCTGTGGTAAGTATGAATTGTTCTATCTCTGAATGCAGCAATTGTGTGCTCCACAAATCCAGATTCGTTCAAGGTATCGGTGTGGATATTAACCTGTGAATTTGGCAGGACGTATAGGTGAGGTAACATAGAAATTACCTTTCTTTGTCCATGGAAGTGAAAAAGGTACTAAAAGAGTAACCTGAATGTCATATTGTTCTGCAACTGTCAAACAGTTGTCTATTGCGGCGGGGGTAGTTCCCCAATCCTCGTGAAGCTTCAGTCCCATTGCTCCAGCCCTAATTATTTCATGAAGACCTTCAGGCTTGGAAACATTCCCCTAATGAGGCAAAAAGCAAAAATACATGAGCCAGAGTGCCAGAAACACATGAATGAACAGTGCCCTCGACAACATAAAGGGTGATGTAGAGAACACAAACAAAATACATAAACACATGCATACACAGACATACCACAGAGACACAACACACACACACAGATAGAAGGAGAACAGAAATCCAAACTTTGCCATCAGCCTTCAACGGAGTGCACAGATGCTTGAACATGTACAAATCACAATTGTTTTTTCACAGAGAAGAATACCTTGCATGTAAAACCAAAATTTAGCGGCAGGTCATCAGTGGATTCTAGCATTAACTTCATATGTAATGGTGCAGGAGTACAGGTTGTTGCACGCGTCCCATCAGCAGGTCCAGTCCCTCCTCCCACTAACGTTGTGATGCCTACATAGGTTATCAATACAAGGAAAATAGAGTCAATAAGCTTATGAAAGAAATTCCTATTTACTTGTTAGTGATTTACCAAATGATATGCTTACTTATTTGTTGATCCCAGTTTTGGAACAAAGAACTTGAGTTTCTTTTATAGAGGATTAATTTCAAGGTGACAAGAAACCTTATTAATGGTCCATTTACGTGGTTAAACTGTAACCCAAGATTTCAAGGTCACTTTGTATGAACTATCAACACAGTTCAAGGAAAATGCAGCACAGTTCAACAGAATCAAACCATAATGGTATACACACAGTGATAGCATTTTCAGAAACAACTCACAATTCTCTGCAGATACAAAACTGACAGTTTCGTAGGACAAAACTGTTACAGCTACAAACATCGTCTCTAACAATCTTCTTATCTATTGGAGGAGTTTCTTTCAGTGTGGTTTGCGGAAGCTAATCCATGATTATTTTTAAAGACATCTCTATGATCTCTCTGCCACACTGAATGAAGTATTCATAACTGAAATGCATTTGGTAAGTCTGCTGAAGATGAGCAACTTCCCACCTAAGCAGATATTGCGCATTTATTATCTCTCACCACCTTTAATCAAAGTCCAGCAACATCATCACGGCTACTGAAACTACCAGCACTATGACAACTGACCTTAGAGGCTTACAAAGAGAAAGAAAAATCTAGAGGGACGTTCTTCCTCACTATGAGAAAAACCAGCTGCATGCTCTCTGAACACATCTATACGGGATGCCTTGTGATGTGGTGAACTAGTCTTAAGCATTTATCAGCCCAAGCTGCAGACTTCATCTCGACTGAAAGGTAATTGAAGCCCCCACTTCACGTGTTAAAGTTTTACATCGGAAGATTGAGACATCAGCACCAAAAAATTTCATGAAGACCCTAGGTGGCAATACATTCTACGCACTTTCTAAGCTTTGGGAAGAAGTGAATACTACTCCAATATGTGGTAGAATACAACATATGAAAGCTTTTGCGAACTTTTATCAAGGTAGAATGCTACTTTGGATAATTGAAAAACATCTAATTGCTCCAGCTTTAAGAGGGTGTGAGTTAAGAATTAAAGTTCAAGTTGTCGAGGCAACATGTAATGTAACAATCATGATTGACTTGGAAATAATTAGACGTCTATAAGCATAGAATGAGAAGAACGACACCATTTGAGCCACTATTTGTCTTTTCCTTTTTTCATTTTGAACACTGTTTAGATTAGATAAACTTTCAATACAAATGCCCCTGCCAAGTTACTCTCATCATGTAGAATCTCACCGCTAGATATTGCTTCATGCGCCAATTGAGGGCATATGAAGTGCACATGACAGTCTATGGCCCCTGCTGTTACAATCATTCCTTCTCCAGCAATAACTTCGGTGTTAACCTGATCAAAATAAAGGTTAATCTGATAACAATCATACCTCCGCCATTTCACTTCAGTGTGAGATGTGACTTACCCCAATAATCATGTCAGATACACCATGCATGACGTCAGGGTTGCCAGCTTTTCCAAGAGAAACTATCACACCTCCTTTAATACCAATATCTGCCTTGAAAATTCCTGTATAATCGATTATCACAGCATTTGTAACAACAGTATCCAGACAGACAGAAGCTGCATATCCACAAGCTTGCCCCATTCCATCCCTTATAACTTTCCCACCTCCAAACACACATTCATCACCATAAACTGCAAAATCTCTTTCAATTTCTGCAAATAAGTCTGTGTCACCAAGCCGAACTTTGTCACCAACGGTGGGACCATACATGTTAGCGTAGGCCTCACGAGAAATTGTAGAGGTAGAAGATCCTTCTGCAATGACACCTTCACTGCAAAATCAGTACCAAGGCATCTTATTTTATGCATGACCGCCATGGCAGACAAGCTAACCTAACATCAAGTAGTACATCAAAAATATCAAAACAAGCAGCACAAAATTGCTTTGCCAAATTTCTAAACCTGGCATTTGTTTCATCTGAATGCTTAAATCCTCTTTGTTGTACAGTTTCCATCACTGAGGTGATATTTGCATCATCAACGGGACCATCAGCAATGCCATTTCCTCCTCTGATCACTTGCTTACCCCCAATCCTTACAAGACTAACACTTTTAGAATCCCCTGGCTGGAAATGCAAGAGAAAATTCGTACAATCCTTAACTTCAAACAAGGGACAAGTTGAAAAGCAAAGTATGTCAAAGATGCTTGATAAGAAATGTTAAGCATTAGTATTATTCTATGCGTTCAATATGAGGGTGAGGGTCCTTTAGTCATTTTATACTCTTGTATTCATTCTCTATATAAACCAGATGTGTATTAGGGAAAATTAACTGATACCTAAACACTTTTTATTAATTTCCGATACATGGTATCAAAGTGGAAAACCCAAACCCAAACCCTACCACCATAGCCTCTACCAGCCGTCATCAGCTGACCTCGCCGATCCCCCATCGACGTCGATCTGTTCTCGCTCGCGATCTGGTTGTGGTTTCACGATCAGTTCTTCTTGATCTAACACGTCTTCTTGTTCTGGTTATTCTCACTCGCAGTCTGGTTGCTGGTTTGACTCGTGTACCAGCTTCTCTCGCCATCTGTTGGGATCTCGATTGCTCCTTTTCTCAATTCCCTCATCTCACTGTTGCCGATGTATTGACTCAGTGATGATGATATCAATCATTGTTGTCTCAATCCGTATTGTCGTCGTTTGATTTCAGTGATGACCAAGCCATGGCAGTTGACATCGATCTCTAAAGTTGATGTCTTATGTTGCCGTTGAATGTTTCATCGCTCTCTGTTGGCATGTTAGTATAGTATCATTGTCCTACCAACGGTTGATGTTTCATTTTTGCATTTCTGGTGATGAAGAGTTAGTGGGTTATTTGGTGGTAACCAGCTGATTGGTGTTCTCTTTAGTAGTGAAGGGTGATTTAGTGTGATGGCTTCTGACCCCGTCTACGATGTTATCTATCACTTAAAAGTTATGCCACTTGGGCCAAGGTTGCAGAGGTGTACTATATTGGGAAAGTGCAGTATAGTTTCTTGACTAATGATCCCTCAGTAGAAACTGATACTAAGTATGCTACCTGGACCGCCGAGGATACTTGCATTCATATACAGTAGTGGAATAGTATGGAGCTTTAAATTAGTGGTACTTTGGCTTTTTACCCACAGCCAAAATTGTTTGGCGTCAAGTTCAGGAGCTATATTCAAGAGTTACCAATTTGCATCATACTTATGAACCTCAGACTTATTTCTCCCTTGCACTTGGTGATTTATATTTCGAGGATTATTATGCTAAGTTTCGTCATATTTGCGAAGAACTTAATAAATGTCAATTGAATTCTACCAATATTCAGATTAAGCAGCGCCAGCATGAGTCGATGCATGTGGCTTGATTCTTATCTAAGTTACCTTCCTCTTATGATCATGTTCGTTCACAGCTTTTGGGAGCCAGGCACTTACCTTCTCTCAATGAGGTTTTCAGCCGTCTTCACGAGGCTTCTACGTTTGATTCTACTTCAACTTCTAATGTGCCTGTTGCAGCTTTAGCCACTACTATTTCTAGAAGTTCTAATCATAGTGGTCGTAAGTCATTGGGAGGTAGCTGCAATGGATTTGACCGTGGTGGCAGTGGTTCAAGTCGTGATTCTGGCCATGGAGGCCGTGCATCAAAGGGTGGTGGCCGTGGGACTCGCCATTGCACTCATATCAAAGGTGATAACCATACTATTGAGTATTGTAGGGGTCTTCATGGTTGTCCATATGCATACCATGTTACACATTTAGAGGATAACAACCACCAGCTTTATCAGTCTCCTAGTTCATCTGTATCAAGACCTCGTGTGGTTACCATTTTAGATGAGTATCGTCCACGCAGACGTCCTAGATGCCTTCATCTTCTACCACTACATTTGCTCAGAAAGGTCAACCTCTTGTCTATCTTGCTACTCATACTCCTTGGATTATCGATTCTGGTGCTTTTGACCATATGACAAGTGTCCACTATTTTAGCTGGTCACCATATATTTAACCACCCTTCTCACATCACCTTAGCTGATGGTTCCACATTTAATGTTCTTGGTCTGGGTTCTATAACTCTTAGTTCATTAGTTTCACTAGAATCTGTTTTGCATGTTCCAATTTTTCCCTTTAGTCTTATGTCTGTCGAAAATTTTACTAAAGCCTTGAATTGCTCAATTACTTTTTCCCTGATTATTGTGTTTTTTAGGATCTCAAGACGGGGAGAAAAATTGGTGAAAAAGCTGAACATGGTAGTCTGTACTACTTCGGTGATGCTAACCTTGCATTCTCGACTACTCTTCAGTCCTCTATTACACCTTATCCACATCATTCAGGCTTGGTCATCCATCGCTACACAATCTTAAACGATTGGTCCCATCTTATGGTCAAATAAACCTTTCTCCCCTAGATTATAGAGTCATGTGTCTACTCCATTTCATTTGGTTCACTATGATATTTGGGGCGCCTTTGTGTTCCCTCACACCTTGGTTTTCAATATTTTGTTATTTTTGTGGATGATTACTCTCGCATCACTTATGTTTATCTTACGAAAGAGCAGTCAGAGTACTCTATTTGTAAATCATTTTATATAGAAATAAAAACTCAATTTGATGTTCCTATTTGTATTTTTCTATCTAATAATGCTCGAAAATATTTTCGGGATATTTTATTTACCATTTTTTATGATCACGATATTACTCATCAGTCCTCTTGTGCTCCGACCACCCCAAGAAAATGGTGTTGTCAATTGCAAGTTGCGACACTTGTTATAGGTCACAAGAGCTCTGTTATTTCAAATGCAAGTACCTAAGTTGTTTTGGAGTGATGCAATTCTTACTGCCGGTTATCTTGTCATTCGGATGCATCTACAGTCTATGGGGTTAGATCCCTTACAGTGTTCTCTTTCTAAACCGTCCACTTCATGCCTTACTAGTTAAGGTCTTTGGGTGCACGTGTTATGTTCACGCTCTAGATCCCTATCGGGACAAACTTGATCCTCGGTCAATCGAATACGCGTGTTTTGGGTACTCACACACCCAGCTAGGGTACAAGTATTACTCTCCTTCTCTTCGTCGTCACTCTGTCTGTGTTGATGGCACTTTTCACGAGTCATTACTGTTTATCACAAGTTCTCTTCATGTTGACTCGTCTCACTATACCTTCGTGCACTCCCCACCTTGCCCGTCACCATAGTTGCAGGTGTTCGTTCACCGCTCTAAAGTACTGCCCGATCTGCCTCAGCCTTTTGCTTCATCTTCTTCACTATCGCCAAATCCTCTTATATTTCCCGACTCCCTATCGCTCTTCGCAAAGGTACTTGTCCTTGCACTTCTCATCCCATTGCTCACTATGCTTCTTATGCTCACTTATCTCCATCGCTCCGTGCCTTTGCTGCTTCTGTTTCGTCTCACTTTGTTTCTAACACTGTTCAGGAAGCTTTGTCCATTTCTAAATGGCGAACAACTATGGAGAATGAGATGTCTGCTCTTCATCATAACCGAACCTGGGAGTTGGTTGTTCTTCCTACTAGTAAGACGACGGTCAGGTGTCGCTAAGTGTTTACTATTAAATATCATCAGGATGACTCCGTTAAGCGGTGAAAATTTTGACTTGTTGCCAAGGGCTACATTGACTATGCTGAGACCTTTTCTCCAGTGGCCAAGATTGGTTATGTTCGGATTCTTATCTCTCTTGTGCCAATCTTAGTTGGCCCTTGTTACAACTCGATATTAAGAATGCATATTTTCATGGGGATCTTGTTGAGGAGGTATACATTGAGCAACTACTTGGGTTTGTTGCTCAGGGGAAGCGTACTCAAGCATGTTGCCTTCGGAAAGCTCTATTAGGCCTCAAACAGTATTCCTAGGGCTTACTTTAGCAAGTGCAATGAGGTTGTCTTGCAGTTTGGCATGTGCATTTGTCAGTCGGATCATTCGGTCTTTTCTCTCGTATCTGACCAAGGAAAAATATTGTTGATTGTCTATGTAGATGACCTCATCATTATGGATGATGATCAGCAAGGCATTGCTAAGCTGAAGGAGTTCCTACAACGACAGTTCCATACCAAGGATTTGGGCAGACTACGATACTTCTTAGGTACTGAGGTGGCTCAGTTGAAGGACGAAATTAGTTTATATCGGCACAAGTGTGTTTTGGACATTTTAGAAGAGACTGGCTTACTAGGATCGAGACTTGTGGATACTCCTATGGATCCCAATGTCAAATTGTGTGTTAATCAACGAGAGTTACTTCTCAATCTTGACAAGTATCACCAATTGGTTGATAAGTTGAATTATTTTACCATCATGCGACCTGATATTTCATTTGCAATTAGTTTGGTGAGTTAGTTTATGTCTGTAGCTTGACTTCCTAATTGGGAGATTATTCTTCATATTGTGAAGTATCTTAAGGCTCATCCAGGACAGGGTTTGTTTTATCGAGCCAGTGGTCATTTACATATTGATGCATTTACTGATTTAGATTGGTAATAGGAGATCCACTACTGCCATTGTATTTTCCTAGGTGGTAATCTTGTGACTTAGAAAAGTAGGAAGCTAAGTGGATAGGAGATAGGAGATCCACTACCATTGTTGCGAGAACTAGTGCAGAAGCTAAGTAGCATGCTATGGCACACACTACATGCGAGATCATTGGGGTACAGTCCTTTCTCGACGAGATAGGCTTTGGTGTTCAGTTGCCCATGAATATATACTGCAACAACCAAGTTATCATTCACATTGCATCCAATCCAGTTTTTCATGACAAGATCAAGCATATTGAGGTGGATTGCCATCTTGTTCGAGAAAAGGCGAGTGGCGTGATTGCTACTCCTTTGTCTTTACAAGTGCTCAACTAGCCGATATCTTCACCAAGCCAATGTGCAAACCACGGTTGGAGATATTTTGAAACAAACCGGGTCTATGTGATATCTTTGTCTCAGCTTGAGGGGGAGTGTTTACTGTTAGTTATTCTTACATGTATTTAGTACTAGGGTGTGAGGGTCCTTTAGTCATTTTACATTCTTGTATTCATTCTCTGTATAAACCAAACGTGTATTAGGGAAAATTAATTAATCCTTAAATATCTATCTTAATTTCTGATTACAAGAACTAATCAAATCAGTAACACAACAACCAGACCGAATATTTGTTAAAAAAGACAACAATACTTCAATAGAACAGCTTAATAGGTTTGATTCAGTTCTATCCAAACAAATTTGGATGCTAGAGATGTCCTGTTTTGCCAATCTGTAAAGCACATCAGGTATAGTTTCAGTCCCTTAATTTAGGTATTTCAGCATCAATAGCTAAGATTAACATGTGTTTTTTGTCCTCGTCTTGTTCTTAAAAGAGCTCCCTAAAGAACTACCTATTTCTCACATAGTACGGTGGTCACAGGTCATTGTGCACATCTTTGAATTCCTTGATTGTGCCTTTTTGTGAGTAAATCCATTCCTGGTTTTGTCACCCTGTATTTCCACTCATCCATCCTTCTGTATTTTCATCTTCCTGCACTCATTTCGTGGAAAGGTTTCCAAATACCCCAGAATTCTGTACAAAACTATGCACGTCCAAAAGCTACGTTGTTCAGTTCTTTTATACTTCCACATACAAATTGATCATAAAACACTGTAACACAGATCTCCAATCTACTTATCACAAGGAAGGAAGCTACTTCCAGGAAAAAGAATAAGCATGCGTCAGGATGATACAACAATTTAAACTTTGCTACTGATTTCTGCTTTGGTTTAGAAAGCATCATAGTGGTACAATCCCAATTGAAAGTCAGATAAGGTCAAAAAGTCATACCTCAAATCGCTTAGCTGTTCCAGCTGGTATGTTCAAACGCATGTTGTACGCTTTCCGTCGGTCAAAAACTAAGCAGGGGTTGACCTCAATAAAGTGATAGTGACTTCCAACCTAAATGTTATCGAAATGACAGTCATCTTCACAATACATTTGTCTTGAGTACAAGAAAATGAACGTGTGATTAGCTCAATCCTTATAAAGGAAGGAATCATCAGATTATTCAGCACACATTAAAATATGTCAACTCCATTGGCTTTTACAACTTTGAACATCAAATAAGAACTTTCTTTGCATGAAATTGTCACGATCTAATTACGTAGACCTCAAGAAGCCTAAAATGGTAATGTTAGAAACTTTGTTATTCCACTAACAGACAATCGTACTGGTTATTAAAAATTAGAAAGCCATGTTAACAAAATAATAACAGCATTGTTTCGATACAGCCAAGGTCCTATCTAACAGTCAAACAACTTGTGATGAACAAAGCAGTTTAATTTGTCTTGAAAAGAAATCATGCCTAATTTGCCAATTTAAACTTCGAAAGTTGGAACTGAAATGTACGCTCAATCATCAGTGATTCAATCACATGCTACTCAAGTAGAGAGTTTATGCCATACTAGGTGGGATTAACTCAGAATCGGGACAAGAAAACAACAGATGCAACAAAAAAAGGAATCATATGTTTAAGCCAATCACCTGAACTGGTCTGTCTCCTGTGTTGGTGACTTTGAGAGTTATAGCTTTCCTTCCCTGGTTTAGCACAATACATCTGCCTCCAAATCTTAGCTCGCCAGGAACTTTGTCATCTACTATCAAGAGAAATTTGTCTACCGAAGGAACTGCAGAACTAACATTCTTCTGTCAATGCCCTTCAGACACTATTACGAATTCTTCATAATGCGCATCAATAAATTAAGGTTGGCCACTTGAGATTGAAGGAAAAAAATGTCAATGGGGCTGAATGATGGAGGGAAACAAAACAGTCAGGAAGGATCCATTATGATATAATCTTCTTCGTTTCAAAACCTTAACCAAGCACATTTCTGACATCAAGTTTGACGAGTGCGAAAGCTTAAGTTGCTAGAGCATGGGAAGTAGTGTAAATCAAGACCTCAAACTGCTTACCTATAGATGTCCATATAGCCTCTAAACATCAATCCGATATACGCTGTTCCTAACCAAAGAAGATGAAAAAGAACTAAATGCATAACTAGAAGTTAATGCTTGATCTGTCTTTCGAAAATCCCATTGTGAGGAGAAGAGCTATGTCAAATTCAAATCCTTAAATTAACTGCAACTCCCACCTAATAAGCTTAACTGCATTAATCTTTAGAAAAGTTTCTTAGGTTATCTTCAAATGTACATCACACAGACATATCTTGTACTCCAGAGTAAAGACATGAACCTAATAGAGAGAGCAAGTGTTTTACCACAGCAATCCTAAACTAACAGAACAAGCCACAATATTTAAAGCCCCTAGAAGTGGAGTAAAATTGTAGCACAAACCCTAATTTACACATCATCAGAGGCAAAGTCCTCATCCAGAATCTGACTTAAAGCCATACTATAACAAGTATGCAACTTGAACTAAGTGATTAGATCCATACTGTTTATAAGTGATCCATACTGTTTAAAAGTAGTAGAGGATACTAGTTCAAGCTTGTTGAAATGGTTTATTCCTTTGTACTCTTCTCCTAGAATGAGGCACAATATACTCGAGAAAAGCAATACAAATCAGTTACACTGTTAAATACCTAGATTAAATTCCTAATTATATGCCTACCATATTACACTGTCAACATCCCCCCTCAAGATGGAGAGTATATATCATGAACACTCAGCTTGCGATAAATAGAATCAATAGTGATTTTGGGAAGATATTTGATGAAGATATTCGCAAGTTGAGAACCTGAAGTAACAAAGGGAGTAGTAATCTCCTTCGACTCTACTTTCGATCGTACAAAATGACAATCAATCTCAATATGTTTAGTTCGCTCATGAAACACTGAATTATTGGCTATATAAAAAACAGCCTGATTATCGCAATAGAGCAAAGTCGGACTATGAACTGGAAATTCAAATTCTTGAAGAAGTGTGTGTAACTAGGTCAACTCACAAGCGGTATGAGACATTGCTCGATATTCTGTCTCAGCACTCAAACGTGCCACAACCGATTGTTTCTTACTCTTCCATGTCACTAGATTGCCCCCAATATAGGTGCAATAGCCGGGAGTAGAATGGCGGTCTGCAAGGGATCCTGCCCAATCAACATCTGTGTATCCTTCAATTCGAAGGTGTTCAAAAAATTTATATAGAAGCCCTTGACCAGGAGCATTTTTTAGATTAATTAAGATACTCACAATGCTTACTGCATAAGAAATATGTGGCCGAGTGATGGTAAGATAGATAAGTTTACCCACTAGTCTTCGATATAATTCAGGATCATTAATCAACTCTTGACATCAGACATCAATTTGAGATTAGTTTCCTTAGGAGAGGCCATAGGTTTAGAACCAAGATGCTCTTTATCTTTCAAGAAGTCAAGAGTGTTCTTTCTCTGGGATAACCTGATACCTACTCTAGATCGAGCAACTTTAATTCCAAGAAAATATCAGAGCTTATCCAAATCTTTAGCAAGAAAACTAGAACAAAGATGACTGACAAAAATTTGGATTCCATGACTATCACTCCCAGTAATGACAATAACATCCACATATACAACCAGAATCACAATACCTTTGTTGGTGTGGTTGAAGAAGACAGAGTGATCAACCTAACTGCGAGTCATGCCATGAGAAACAACTGAGTTGCTAAATTTATCAAACCAATCTTTGAAACTTGTTTGAGTTCATATATAGATTTGTGAAGATGACACACATAATCCCCCTTGAAGTCAAAACCAAGTGGCTGAGCCATATAAACAATCTCAAATAAATCTCCATGCAAAAAGACATTTTTGACATTGAGCTGGTGGACTGGCCAATCAAGATTGGCTAACAGCGAGATAATAATACGAGTAGAGTTGAGTTTGGCAACTAGAAAAAATGTCTCGGTGTAATCAAGACCATATGTTGGAGTGAAACATTTGGCCACAAGGCAAGCTTTGAGACAGTCAACAGTGCCATCAAGATTGTGTTTAATGGTGAAAATCCAATGGCAGCCAACAATATTAGCCCCGGAGGGCTTTGAAACGAGAGTCTATGTATGATTCATGTCCAAAACACACATCTCTTTGTGCATAGCAGATCGTCATCCAAGATGAGGAAGAGCGTCCTGGTAAGACTTGGAAACACCAACCAAGGAAAGAGCCATAGAAAAAGTTTGAAACGAAGGAGCTAAATAATCATAAGAAACAAAGTGGGAAATAGGATGAGAAGCGCAAGTACACGTACCCTTTTGAACATCAATTGGGAGATCAAGAGTGGAGTCTCGTGAAGACGGATCTGTAGATAGCAAAGAAGACGGTGGAGGAGAATGAGTAGCATCCTCAGGAGCAACAAGCATGAGTGTAAGGTGTTGGCAACGAACACAAACCTGGGTGACTGACCACAATAAGTACATTTCTTAGAGCCGCAACTAACTCGCCCTCCTCGGTGACCACCACAATCAAAGGAATCATTATGATGACAGCCAGACATACGATTACTAGAATATCTAGAGGGTGGAATATAACGCTCGGTGGGAGCAACAAAGGCAGACTGAGGAGGGGTCTTTAGAATGGAAGAGCGAGTAGTAGCTCGACAAATACAAGCAAGGCCCTCTCCAACTGTAGGGACGTCTTTCCCAAACAAGATCTGAGAACTTGGAGAGGCCAGTTCTGATTTGAGACGAGAGGAATTTGGCACCCCGAAACTCTTCCCTATATTCTTGCTGAGTCTACAAGTCAATTGTTAAGGGTTGATAGACATTCAACTCATCTCACATGCCTTTTAACATAGAAAAATACTCTTCAACGGGATAAGCCCCTCGCTAAAGAGAGAAAATATCATGATAAAGGTTGTAAATACGAGAGAGATTCTGATCGGAAGAATATAGTTTCCTTAGTGTATCCCATATGACTTTAGAGGTTTTCAAACAAGCAACATTATTAAAGATATCCGATTCTAGACAATTCCAAAGTAGAATCATAATGCGAGCATCATTTTGACTCTCGTTGGGATCAGTAGATGGGCCATCGGTGATATAGGAGGTTTCACCACTCACGTGTAGTGATACAGTAACAGCTCGAGACCAAGGGAGATAATTTGACCCTTTTAATTTAATAGTGGTAAGAGCACACTGCACAAAAGGGTCAAATTAGTTACACTATCAAATCCCTAATTATATGACTACCATATTATACTGTAATGAAATCCCTAATTATATGTGTTAAAATTAATAATCCAGAATAAATTTCTATTCATCAAGCATACTA
>JABCMJ010026672.1:0-12205 GCA_014822125.1 Arbutus unedo | reverse complement strand
ACATTGTCTTTATGCCAAGCTCAGTAAGTGTGAGTTTTTGTTATCCGAAGTGAAGGTTTTGGGACAAGTTGTGTTGCAGAATGGTGTGTCCGTTGATCCGGAAAAGGTGGAGTCTATCATGAGTTGGCCGTGATCGAAGAGTATTTTTAATATTTGTAGTTTCTTGGGGTTAGCCGGGTACTAACGTCGCTTTGTTCTTAAATTTTCTTGTTTGGCAGCTCCGATCATGCGTTTGACACGCAAGGGGACACGTTTCGTATGGGATGACACCTGCGAGACTGCTTTTGAGGAGTTGAAGAGGCGTTTGACTAGCGCACTAGCTTTGATTATTTTGGAATGGAGAGTTGGTTACTCTATCTACTGTGATACCTCGAGGAAATGACTTGGATGTGTTTTGATGTAGACAGGAAGGGTGATAGAGTATGGATTGCGACAGTTGAAGGTTCATGAACAGAATTATCCTACGCATGACTCGGAGCTTGCAATCGTTGTTTTTGCGTTGAAGATTTGGCGACACTACTTATACGGTGAGAAGTTTGAAGTCTTTTCCAACCACAAGAGTTTGAGATACTTGTTTTCCCAGAAAGAGCTGAATTTGTGACAACATTGTTGGATGAAACACATTGAAGATTATGATTTCAAGTTGCAATATCACCCGGAGAAGGCCAATGTAGTGGCAGATGCTCCGAGTAGGAAACCGATGCATTTAGTGAGTTTGGCAATCATTAAGTGGAAGACGATTCAAAATTTAGGGCCCTATGCAATGTGTTTTGAGGAAGTTTACGAAGCAATGACTTTATGTAATTTGATGGTTTATTCCACGTTATCAACTCGAGTGGTTGACACCCAACAACATGATGAGAAAATGAACGAGTTATGCAAGAGGTTCTTTAATGGCAATACTCGAGATGGATGGATGATTCACACCGATTGGAGTTTACGTTACTAAGGGAAGTTATTGTTAGGCTTTTATACTAAAAGCCATGACTTTATGTAATGGATTAATTTTTATTTGAATTTATTAAAAAATTATTTCCTTTCTTGATGAGAATCTTTATGGGCAATATTTGCATTTTATCATATCATATTGTTCATGAGTGTCTCTTATTTTACATAGTAAATAATCTGGTGTGTAGAGTTTGACTTACACACAAAGGATCAGATTATCGGTTATTGTAGAATATAAGTCTTTGGTTCACAGTTTTAGGTGGAATTGGACACACCACCAATAGGACTGTAACACAGTATGTCAATAGGTCTATCTTGACTACGAAAATGGTATAATTTTTAACTCACTGTGTTAGTACACTTTGTGTGTATTGAACAGAACCACTTTGAGATAATTCTATTTATACTGACAATATAATACAATTTACGCCTCATGGTTATTATATATGCTTGTACTCTTAATTCAAAGATAATTAATCGATGTCTATATTTAATGTTGTTGACTTTTATTCATTATAGAGTGAGACCTTGTGGGTCAATAGTCTCGATGAGTTGGGTCACAATATTAAGTGTATGACAACTATTAATTATTAATGGAATTCATGTCCCTTTATAGGGATTGATGATATCCTCTTGAGGAAGCTTATAAGTTTCGATTATGTCAAACCCTGCAAGTGGATATTAGTATCCGACATAACGAATAAGTTAAGTGGAAGGTCTTAAAGAATTTTATAGATGTTGATTAAATAAATTATCAGTGATTTATTTTAATCAACGGATATCTTTAATCTTAACGTGATGAGATAAATAATCATTTAATAACATAGAGCTCGAAATATAATATTGAGATATGGAAGGGAAATATAATTATAATTCTGTAGTGGTATTAATTATAATTTATATAATTCAGAATTAATCCAGACTGGACTTGGAATCCCGAATTATATAAGAAGCCCTGCTCATACTTCTCCTAGGGGTCAATATTGTTGCCTATATATACACCGCTATGCCTTCTAGGTAGACATAGCTTGATATTCGCAACATTAAGAAAGGTTCTGTGAAGGCAAAGAGATCACGTTTTTTACCCCAACCTCAGTACGTGATCAAGGTGTAATAGGATTACGGTAGAAGATCTCGAGGTCAGTCGAGCAAGATCATTCTAGCCTTGCTCAAAGTTCGATCAGGATCAAACTGCAAAGATAATCGAGATCAAATCAGACAGATCTCGAAGGTATGAACCCTAATTCTGCCTAATAGTATTTTATATTTTTTTGTTGTATAAACTGTACGCGTTCATCACTGGGTCTCAAAAATTGATCTCTAATAGTTATTCGTACTCGTTTCATGCTGGGAGGATACTTTGAGAGAGTTTCATCATTCAACATTAGTTGTTCATTTGGGAGGAACGAAGATGTACCATAACTTGTATAGACAATTTTGGTAATCCGGAATGAAACAAGATGCGGTGAACTTCGTAGATAGGTGTCTTATATATCAGCAAGTGAAAGCCAAGCATCAACGACCAGTTGGGGAGTTGTAACCTTTATCAATAGCCTGAGTGAAAATGGGAGAACGAGACTATGGATTTCATTTTGGATCTTCCGAAGTCGTTGAGGGGACATGACGTCATTTGAGTGATTGTTGATAATTTGACGATGACTGCTCATTTCTTACCTTTTCAGATGACCGATTCAGTGGAGAAGTTTAGTCGCTTGTATATTCGCAAGATCGTTCGTCTCCATGGGATTCCCGTATCCATAGTATCCTATAGAGATCCACGATTTATCGCTCATCTTTGACAGAGTTTGCAAGCAGCGCTTGGTACGAATTTATTGTTTAGCACTGCATATCACCCTCAGATAGATGGGCAATTCAAGCGGACAATTCAGATTTTGGAGGATATGCTTCGGGGTTGCGTCTTGGACTTTAGTGGTGGTTAGGAGGACCACTTGCTGCTTTTCAAGTTCACATATAATAACAGTTACCAATCTAGCATCGAGATGGCATCTTACGAGACCTTATATGGGAGACCGTGTAGATCACCCGTGTGTTGGACCGAATTGGGAGAGACATCTTTAGTCTGGTCGTACTTGATTGGGGACCACTGAGAGTATGAGAACGATTCGTCAATGACTTTTGACCACACAAGAGGAAACAACTGAGCAGATCAAGGTGATCTGTCAGAGATTGCTTATCACGTAGAGTAGACAGAAGAGTTATGTCGATCGTCGTCGTCGCCCATTGTCATTCGAGGTGGGAGACCATGTGTTTTTTAAGGTATCACCGCAATGGGGTTTGTCACATTTTGGGCAGAAGAGTAAGCTTTCACCGCGATATATTGGGCCATTTGATGTTATTGAGAAGATCGAGGAAGTTGCGTACCATTAGGCTTTGATGCCAAAATTATTAGGTGCACACGATATTTTTCACATTTCGATGTTAAGGAAGTATGAGCCCGATACATTGCACATGCTTAAGTGGTCTGAACTTGAGTTAGAGGCTGATGCTTCTTATGGAGAGGAACGGGTACGTGTCCTTGATTCACGAGAGCAAGTACTATGAGGCAAGATGATACCATTAGTGCGAGTGTTGTGAAGCAACCAGGGTAAGGAAGAGTCGACTTGGGAACGAGAAGACGAAGTTAGGGAGAAATACCCTCATTTGTTTTTTACTTGATTGTGTAATTTGTGAGAATTCAATCATTCTGGACTTGGTAGTCATGCATCATTTGGCATTGTTGATGCATGCAACATGTTAATATGTTTTGGCATGACTATTATATAATTTCATGGACTTGTTGAGTCATGACTATTATATCTTGTTGAGTCAATTTCATGGACCTGTTGAGTCATGACTATTATATCTTGTTTTGGCATTATTGAAGCATGACTTGTGTTGATGTGTTATATAATTTTGAGGATGAAATTCCTCTAAGGATGGGAGGGTGTAAAAACCTGAAAAAATTTAAACTTTTGTTTTAATGTATGGGTTAATGTGTAATATTAATTTGGGGTGTGTGAAAGTGGGAGTAAAAACATGATTTGGGATTAATATGATATAACATGATAATTTTGGGGGCTTGTGATAACTTGTGGCGTACTTGGGGGCTATGAGTGTAATTTGAGCCTTGAGTTTCTGTAATATCAAGCTTTGATCTTTTTTGAAAACCATCTCTCTCTCTCTCTCTCTCTCTCTCTCTCTCTCTCTCTCCTTGAGGTAGGAATTTCTAACTCTTATTATGTGTTTATGACTTCATTTGATTGCTATTTCGAAGTTTGATCGTAGTTTATGAGCTTGGAATCAAACCCCCCTTTGAAACCCATTTCTGCTGTAGTTCAAAATTTTTTGGAAATTCATGAAACATCCGAATGTTTCATTGCTTCATTCCGATGTTTAATGCCTTCATTGTTCATTGTTGAGTTTTTATAAGAAAACATCCGGATGTTTTCTTGTATCATCCGGATGTTTGTCCTTTCGGCTGTATGAAGTTTATACTTCATCCGGATATTCGCCCACTTCATCCAAATATTTCTTGTCTCTGTCATTCATGGGTGAAATCTTTAGTAATTTCATCCAGATATTTTGGTCCCCTGTAAATTTTCTAAGTGATTCCTTATTAGTTTCATCGAGATGTTTTAGCATTCCATTTGCATTTTGGTCTCCTATGGTTTGTTGATTGTCTCTTTCATCCAAATGTTTTTTCAGGATGTTTCTTCGGGATATTTCTTCGGGATGTTTCTTCGTGATGTTTCTTTGGGATGTTTCTTCGTGATGTTATTTGGGATATTCTTCGGAATGTTCATCGGGATATTATTCGGGATGTTCTTCGGAATGTTCATCGGGATGTTCTTCGGGATGTTGCTCGGGATATTTTTTCTTGTTCATTTGGGATGTTTCCTTGTTCTTTTAGATGCTATTTCTTATCTCACGGGATGAATTAAGTTAAACTTTAAACTTATAAAGTGGAGTTTGAACATGAGGATTACTTAGTTATTTATGATGTTAATGACATACATTGATATTGATCTTGTTAGATGATAAATGATAGATCATATGACTTATGTGCACTCTTTTACGAGACCACACAATAGTTATAAGAAACGTGACATACGTGAACACCATATTAGATTCCTTCGGGAATGCTAGGCAGGGCCAAAACTAGAATCCTCCAAGAATACCAGAAATAATTTTAAACTAGACACCCATTTAGTATGTGCTAGGCTGATATATACTAGTTCCAAGTAATGCCAAAAATGATACCAAAATACACATAACAACAACATATTGATGAGACATGTGATTCGTGGAATTGAGATTGATAATTTGAGGAACTATGACTTAGTGTGAGTTTATTATGCACATTCGTGACTTATTGCTTTTGCTTGCTTTCTCTTTCTTATATGAATATCGATGTTCACGTGGCATGTCATGTCATGTCATATGTATATAATATTTGTTAAATTTTTCTGTTAGGCTGTCGAGCTCAACCCTTCTTTATTTTCGGGTACAACCTTGAAGTGATCTTAGCATGGGGTGCTCGGTATGTGTAAATTGAGATGCATGTTTTTAAAGTTGCATTAGAAGAGTTACTCAGCATCTTTTGTACTTATATTTTTAGAAAGATGTATCGTAACTCATATTTTACTTATTTTGATTTAAAAGATGTAAACTATTTAACTCCCTTTTGGTTTTGGAGATAATGGTTATTGGTCGAAGTGACCCCTTTTGTAATCTATTTGAAACTTGTTGCACTCTAGTTTTTATCTATGGGTATATCGGGTATTTTAGTGAGATTGTGAGTCTTTATTTATGTTTGTTGTATAATTTTATTATGTTTAAAATTGAGGGCGTGACAATGCGCATAAGCAATACTCCAAAAAATGCGCAAATGAGAAACAATTGGCTTGAATCCTCCCCATGCTTCTTGTGATGTTTTGTTCTCAATACTTCTACTAGGACACTGATTTAATAAGTAGACGACATAATCAACGGCTTCTACCTAAAACTCCTCTGATATTTTCTTTCTCTTTAACATACTCTGATCCATGTTGAGAATGGTTCCATTTTTTCTTTCGGCAATCCCATTTTGTTGAGATGATCTTGGAACCGTTAGATGATGGAGAATATTATTTTTTGCGCAAAAGTTTTGAAATTTATTTAATGTAAATTCACTACCTCTATTGGATCTTCTTGCCTTGAGTGCATACCTACTTTGTTTTTCAACAAAAGCCTTGAAATTTGTAAAAGTTTCACATGCTTCATATTTTTCCTTGAGAAAATAAACATATATTTTTTGGCTAAAATCATCAATAAATAACAAAAAATACCAATTTTTACCATGTGATAGTGGACTAATAGGCCCGTAAACATCGGATTGAATAAATTGAAGAAGCTCATTTGCTCATGAGATGGCTTCTTTTGGAAAAAACATTCTTACTTGTTTGCTAAAAAGACATCCTTCACAAAGTTGACACGGGTGTTCAATAGAAAGTAGTTCATTCATCATCTTATTTTTACATAGTGTCATTAGTCCTTCAAAGTTCAAGTGCCTAAAACGGAGATATCATAACCAAGAGGCATCCTTTTTTTTTTATAGCCAATGTATTTGGTTAGCTTTGGAATTACCTCCAACCTATTGCCAGCTAGTCTTCGAGGGACCATAAGTGTTGATAGCACTTATAAGATGTTTCGAGCTTGAGACCTAGAAGGATGCATACCTCTAAATCCCAAGCTTTGACCACTAGGCCAACCCTTCCTTAACACAACTTTCAAGAAAGGTGCCACAAGGAGCAATAAGTTTCTTGAGATAATTCACACTGATATTTGCAAAAATCATATACCATGTTTTACTAGACAAAAATATTTTATCACCTTTATAGATGACTTCTCACGTTATGGATATCTATATATAATTCATGAAAAGTCTCAAGGCGTTGACATCCTTGAGGTGTACATAACAATGGTTGAGAGACAATTAGATAGAAAGGTCAAAATAGTGAGGTCACATAGAGGTAGATATGATGAGTTAGGCCAAATTTTTGGCCCATTTGGAAAACTCTTAGAAAAGCGAGACATTCGTGTTTGTGGGGCTCTTTAATATGCATTATGATTCTGGGACAAAAAAGTGTTTCTAGGTATCTAATCTTGCAACCACAACCAAAGGTTAGTGCCTTACTAAACGAAGTTGTTCCAGGAAGCACTCTGATGTCTAAGTCAGTACTTGGAGATCGAAGAAGAAAGAAAGTACTAAGTTAGGGTTGCAAGATTGGGAGTACCATTTTTCACCAAGTACTTTACCTTATATATTGCTCATGGCTTGAGCATCAAGCTTAGATTGACATGTGCAGAGTGCACTCCTGATGATTGTGACCCGTAACCGAATTTTGTTATGACATCACCCTTCGAAATGATTAACGACAACACATGCTTCACAAACTGGTCTAACTGAATGCCAGGTAGAGATTCCACTATAATATAGGTGCGCTTGGCTCAACAGAGAGATCCTATTTGGCCTAGTTCCATGGAGTGTCTTTTGAATTGGGAGACCACTATGTGTCATAGACCTCGTCTAGGCTCAGCCTGGTGCCGTGTTGAGCTGTGGGCCAACTTGGACCCAATAGGATATCCCCACCATGAATAAAAGTTGAGGGCCTAGTTGGAGCTCAACCCAATATGGATTTGAATGGGTTGGACCCACATGCTTTGGGAGCTACTTGGGCTCAGCCTAGCTTGTAAAAGATTTCAACTTGGTCCTAACTGGGGTGTCATGCTGATATGGTCCTCCACAATGTTCAATACAAAATGTCTAGTATGCCACAACAAAATGGGGTTGCTGAGACATGGAATTGTACGCTTATGGATATGGTTAGGAGTGTGATGAGTTCTTCAAATGTACATATTTGTTTATGAAGTGAAGCATTAAAGACCACAATGTATCTCTTAAATAAGATTTCTATTAAGGCGATCCCAACCACTCTTTTTGAGTTGTGGACTGCTAGGAAGCCCAATTTGAGACATTTACATCTTTGGGGTTGTCCAGCGTAAGCTAGAATTTATAATTCATAAGAGAAAAAGTTTGACTCTAGAATATTTTTTGGATATTTCATTGGCTATCCAGAAAAATTTAACGGGTACAAATTTTACTGTCATAAGCATAGTACGAGAATAGTTGAAATCAAAAATAAAAAATTCTTAGAGAATGGCAAAAATAATGGGAGAGAAAAATCAAGAAAGTAATCTCGATCATGTAAGAGTTGATGTCCCAACAATTCTTCCTCGTCGAGAAGTTATTATTTCTCAAAATACTCAATGTATTGATGAAGATGGACATCATATAGGAAATGATTTTCCACTTTATGAGAATATCGCCATTGAAAATATTATAGAACCACCACAACCAGCAGTTTTGAGAAGATCTCAAAGAAAAAGAAGATCTTCCATTTTAGATGACTATGTGGTGTATCTACAAGAATTAGATTTTGACAATGAGTTTAAGAAAGACCCGGTTTCATTTTCACAAGCCATGAATAGTAATGATTATGCTAAATGGGCTGATGTTATGAATGATGAGCTAAAATCAACGGACCAAAATGATATTTGGGACCTCGTCAAATTGCTTGCTAACTGCATGAAAGTGGGTGTAAATGGGTCTTTAAGACCAAGTGCGATGCAAAAGGCAATATCGAACAATTTAAAGCCAATCTTGTGACTAAAGGTTCTACTCATAAAGAAGGCATTGACTATTCAGAGATTTTTTCTTCTGTATCTAAGAAGGACTCACTTAGAATTATCATGGCACTTGTAACTCATTATGACTTAGAGTTACATCAAATGTATATTGTGAAAACTTTTTTTCTAAATGGTAGTTTGGATAAGAAGATTTACATGAGAAAAACTGAAGGTTTCGCAAAAAAAGGACAAAAGCATTTAGCTTGCAAACTTAAGAAATTCATTTGTGACCTTAAACAAGCTTCCATGCAATGGTACTTCAGATTCAATGATACCATTACTTCGTTCGAATTTAAGGAAAATGTTGTTGATTAGTGTAAATATTTGAATGTCAATGGGAGTTTATAATTTTCATACTATATGTGGATGACATTTTGCTAGCTAGCAATAATCTTAATTTATTACATGAAACCAAGTAAAATCGAGTCAAGAATTTTAAGATGGTCGATACGGGTGAGGCAACTTATGTTATTGGAATAGATATCTTTAGAGATCGATCTTGAAGATTGCTAGACTGTCCCAAAAATGATATATTGATTGAGTTTTCGAAACATTTAGTATGCAACTTTGAGGAGTCAGTGATGCACCCATTGTAAAGGGTGACAAATTCAATGAAAGCCAATGCCCAAAGAATGACTTAGAAAGAAAGCAAACGGATAACAATCCATATACTTCAACAGTAGAGAGTTTGATGTATGTCCAGACTTGCACTAGACCATATATCAGTTTTGCAGCTGCGATGCTGAGCGGATATCAAATTAAGGGGGTGTTTGGGAGCCTATTTTTCAGCTTTTTATTTTTGGATTTTTGGCGTTTTGACTTTTTGGATTATGGCCAGTATGAGTTTTGAATTTGAGAGAAGTGTTTGGAAAAAATGTACAGAATGCATTTTGTAGAAGTTGTAGTGTTTGAAAGAAGAATGATGAAAATGAGTTATGGATTATTTTTTACCAATTTGCCCTTGTTGAAAATGAAGACTTATAATTTATTTAAAATTGTAATTGGAAAATATTTTGTAAAAGGGACCCGCCTATTTATGGGAAAAAAAATTTTCAGAAAATATTATTTGATCTTCTGATATTTTTTTTTTTTAGACGAGTTGAAATTCTCCCGTACTTATTAATCGGGAAAAAATTAAAAAAATTGGTTCGAAAAAATACAATTATAAACATTACACAATTCAAAAACATACATAAACATATTATATTATAATCGGGAAAAAAATAAAAAAGTTGATTCGAAAAAATACAATTATAAATATTATACAATTTTAATACATATATAATGCTAACATATTATACATATTAAACATTACATAATACTGAAAATAACGAACAAAGCATGCAAATTGAAACACAAACAACAAAGCATCCCAATAAAAAAATATTAGGCAAAAACTTGCTCTAGAGGCATTTAACGTATACTATTTTTAATAATATAATCTCGAATTTGAGCCCTCACATTGTCCATTTCACCATCATCGTGTTGGTACGTATGTCCATGTACCCTGTTAGGTGCCGTAGTCTCCACTCCATGTTTATAAGGCATGAATTCTAATTTCGTATCATATAAACCAAAAGGAATACTAGGCACGTTGATCCTTCTTATGAAATTGTTGATGGTCATTATTGTAGTTACACGACTTTGTTGTGTTTTCATGTTGAACCCAACGAACATGCATGAAATAGACTATTATGCGGGAGAAGGAGAAATGTTAGACTAACCTTGCTGTGGGTGTGGAAAATTATTTGTCAAATCCCTTACACAATCATAGAAAATTCTAGTGTCTTGTACACTTCCCTCCCATCCTATTAACGCAAAAGTAAAACACATATCAAAGTTGCATGCCGCTATAATATTTTCTATCGTATACCCTTTCCGACCAATTCATTTGACAATCTCACTGAGTTTCGAGTGGGCCTTGATGTGAGTGTCATCAATTGCACTAATTCCACCCTATGAATGGAAAAAATTAGTAAGGTCAGAAGTAAAAAAAAAAACTTTAAAAGTTATACAAATAAAGGAAAAAAATATCCGTTTTACAAATATTTGAAAGTGTGGAAAATATCTTATAGAATCTTATATTTTCATGTGCACTTCTTCGCGAGGCCATAGTCATGATCTAACCCAATTGATAGCCATGGTGCTAAGAGAATTAAGTATGTCATCGAAGTGCCTTGAATTTGTCTCCCCCAAACCTTGAAAACGCCCTTGTGCACTTCTATTATTAGCTCGTTGGCCCACAATCCATAAGAAGATACCCATTTGCTCTTGCACGGAGATTCTTTTCAGCTCTTGCAACCCATAACTACTCTCGAGCAAATGACAAAGGGACAAAAAATTGGTCTTGCACAGACAAAATACTTGATTCATACGCTTTGGGTGACCCAAGTTCAACTCAGCGATCCACTTTGCACTGATGAATGTGGATGTACAACAATGATCCTTGCCCATGTAAGTGTCATTGTGAATCTATATTATCATTTAAGTACTATTACTGAGATACCTCACATTGCTCTTAATATTTACTAGTCAAGTTGTGCTAGGATGATCACAAGTAGTCATGTAGCCTCTAGGCAAGCTCAATAATCTTTTTGACACCCTAGGCATAAATACAAAATGCTCAGGAAATCTGAAACAAGTATAACCCTCAAAATCATAATTCTTTTGACACTTACCTCTTAGCTCAATATCATATCAAACTAGAAAATATGGAATCGAATAGGTATGTGTACCTTCATTTATTTAAGAATTCAATAGCTTATATAAAGTAGAAATGTAGACTAAAATAGTTTATAAGTTATCTCTACAGAACTCCAGCAATCAACATGTACTATTCTTGTATAAAACTAAGCTAATTGAAGTTCTTCATCCAATAGCCTTTATTGTAATTCCAGCAGTCAACATGCACTAAACGATTTTGGAGGTGGGGGGAGAAGATTACCTCAACAATGGACTAAGAACGTGATAGATCTAAAAGATTTCTCATGAATAAGAGCAGCGATGACTGATTTCTAATCAACAGTAGCAATCGCATATGTCTCTCTTCTCTAGTTCGTGAATATGTGGAACAGGAGCCGTGAGATCTGAATGATTTCTTCGAACAGGAGAAGCTACACCAAAGCTGATGAATAGCAGATGCCAATCACAGGACTTTCTCTTTTGCTGGTTTTTTTCTTCGTGTGTGAAAACAGAAGCAGCAATCGGAGGGTAGTTATAGGAGAGATATTTGCATTAATGGGAAACGAGAATCAAAAAAGCAAGTTCAGACCTACTTCTCACTTTTGGCTCCCAACTTCGAAAACGGGGAATAAGTTTTCCATAATGTGGTGCCCAAACTGTAATGGCCCTTAAAATTTTAATCGATTTAATATATATTTCGAGTGTATTTCACTATTTCCTCTGCGTATATAATTTAATTACGTGTGCATACCTAAATATATGGATATATTTTATCACGTATATTATTATATGTATGTATGTATATATATATATATATATATATATATATAATATTCTTTTATAATAT
>JABCMJ010026665.1:0-13918 GCA_014822125.1 Arbutus unedo | reverse complement strand
ACTTAAGAGAATATTTTGAAATTAACCGTGAACTCGAAATTTTAAGATAAATTTTTTTTAACAGGTTTCGTGCACAAAACACACAAAAGAGAATTTGGTTGGGGCACAAAATTGTGCCGTTTACTGCTGTGCATTTGTGCACAGCAGCTCCCCCCATTCCTATTTGGAGAGGCGGTTACAAACTTTTAAAAGTTTTGTAATAATGAGTGTGGAGAAGTAAGATAAATCTGAAAGGAGATGTTGGTATTTTTTGAAGTAATTGAGACAATATCAATTATGCCCCAATAGTTAATTTTCTATCATTTTGTTAGTATGTGAAAATAACTTCTGTTGAGGGCAATTTCGTCAAATTATAAATATGACAAAGCTAAAAAAAAAGACACTAAATTTTGCTCTCCCTTTATAAATAGAATAGATATATATCACAAATTCATAGTCAAAGTCATCGACTCACTAACACGTCTTCTGATCTTCTCCTTTTTCTTTTTTTTTTACCTCCAGGGTTAGCTACTCAATCCTTTTTTTCTAAAATGAAGGTAGGGTACCCCAAGAATTGACAAGTACACTCACGATCTGCAAAACGGGGTAGCTATGTTGGTTCGAGTCCAAATCGTGAGAAAGAAGGAAAGGGCGCAAAGGGAAGGTCAGAGTAAACATGGTTAGCACCAATCGTGTTCGGGCAACAAAGCTAACTCTCATTCACATTGGTTCATCGTGCTATGCCTTGGGCCTTTTGTTTTTCTAACGTAAAAGGTGGCTGGCCATTCATCTAGGCCTAAGAATCTGCTGGACATCTCAGCGGCGGGATTGGATATCCGTATCCTATATCGTTAGTAAGGGGGTGATCATGGTATGGTCTACAGCATATGCGGGGTAACTCCCATTCGTTTTTGAATAGATTGGTTGCTTTATTCAAAAGCGATTGGGCTGGATTGGCTGATAAGTACATCTAGTTATGCATTTTCTCTCGGGTCAGATGTATTTTCATGGGTCTCCAAGGCAAATCGGCCGAATCTTTCCCTGTTGTTCTGTTCCCACCACGAGAAAGACGCACGAAAGAGTTATGCCCAGTGTGCGAAGGATCCGTTGAGAGTTTGTCTTGGTAGGGAACTGTACGATCTTTTCCCCTATTGTATTGAATCGTAAAAAAAGAGGTTTGTCTCTTTTCAGACATGTACGCCTCGAACTAAGTGCGGAGTCTTAAGCTTAGAGCCATCCACACTATATGCCTGTTCTTGGGACGGGAGTCAACTTATGAAAGACTCCTCAATCCGGCCTGTGAGAAAGAGGCATTCCAATGGGCGGAACCAATGCTTTAGATTGTTGTTTCTCGTAGCGACACTTTGTTTCACTCCTTTCATTTATACTTTAAGTACGATTGCTATAATATATACTTCCTTGACTAGTGAAAAAAGCTGTCATCGCGGGCTATCCTTTCTAAGTTTGTGGTCAGGTACCCTTGCGATGAAATTGAACAAGCACAACAGAATGAGATTTTGAACTGAAAACTTAAAGAACACGCTTCCTTTTTATTTATTTTTTTTCTTTCATGCTTAGCTGCTCAATCCTTTTTTTCTTTGATTTTTGAAAGTTGTTTTTTTTCTTAAACCATCCAATTAGTCTCAGCAACTGGGCTCCAAATAATCAATTGGGTCTTTTTTTTTCTAATTGGGCCCTATATAGTCTAGTAGTCGGGGTAAAACAATTTGGACATTTTTTCCTAAGAACTAAGACTATCAGGAGCCCCAATTTGGGCTATTTTTAGATGGCACTAGGCGGTGGCATTGTAGCTTATCCTTGGGCCAGTTCTTCCTAGAAGGTAGGTGTATGAGAAAAGTATAAAGAGTCTAAACACGAATAATAAAAGGTAGAGAGAGGAATACGAAAGAAAAAACCTCCAATTTTGTGAAAATGAGAAACATGCAACACATAAATATAGAATCCAAACAGGCGCAAAGATCATTGAAAAAGTGATAACTTGAAAATAAAAAAATAATTCGTAGATATTTAGATTGAGTTCACTATTATAAAGGTAAATAACATGTAATTTTTTGCAAATCTGTCATTGAAAAAACTGGAATAAATATTGATGTCAGTTTACAAAAAAAATTGGCATCACTACTACATTAGAGGTTAAATAACATGCCAGTTTTTGTAAACTTGTCATTGAAAAAATTAGAATAAGTATTGATTTCAGTCTAAAAACAATTGTCACCACTACTACAATAGTACTTAAATAACATATCAATTTTTATAAACCTGTTATTGATAAGTATTGATGTCAGTCTACAAAAAAAACTGTTATGTAATATTTTTATTATGTCGTTTTCAAGTTGGTGACATAACTGATCCCCTTTATAATGTCGGTTTTGATTAAAAGTGGTATCGAAACCAAATAGTAAAATTTTTATGAAAACCTTCTTAATCTTGATTTTGATTAAAAGTGACACTAAAACTATGGAAACCTTTTTAATCTTGACTGACATTGAAACAATGAAGAAAAAATATTATACACATACGTTATATATTTTATATTGTAAATATCTCATGAATATTATGCTTGATGTAGTGGTCAGAGAGGATGCGCGTAAGGTGTTGATTGAGTGGAAGGTTGGAGGTTCGAAACTTAGGAAAGAATGATAATGGTGTTCTTGATATATTGAGTAGAATGGTGTTATGTTTAATGACGTTTAATTTATGACTGTCATATTTATAGTTAACGATGACAATTTTAATTTGTCATCTTATTCTTTTTAATGACACTTATAAAGTATTATACGAATATCAATGACGGTTACAAACTATCATAAAAAGTTTAAAATTTTTAATGTCATCCCCATAGATGACAATTTCAAAACAGTCATCTTTTTCGTTTATTATAGTAGTGAACGTTGGTAATGTCTGAACTTTTCTTTTTGGCTTATTTTTTGTTTTCTTACATAACCTCCCTACAGTGTGGTAGGACGCTAGTGTCACCATGCTAGATGTATAGGAACTACAACAAGAAGACCTTTAATTACTTTGGGATAGCATGGTCCAAATTCGTAGAATGAATGTTTGTTGTAAATAAAGGTTATTGTACGTGTGGATGATCAAATGTCATTGGTTGCTACCTTAATTCAAGCATGTGTTTGTGTGGTGTATACACACGCGACTATGTCTTGCTAGAGTACTAAGTTGTTTGTTATGCAAGAAAGGAGCAAATAACCCTTTTTTTTTTTTTTTGGAAATAATGAAGGAACGAATACCTTGCCATCATGATAAATAGAGGAATAATAGTACCAGGCGGTAGTTGTATGAGAAAAAAAAGTAAAAGAGTCCAAAAAAGAATAATAAAAAGTAGAGAGAGAAATTAAAAAAAGAAACCTCCAATTTTGTGAAAAAGAAATTGTTACACCCTAAACTTCTAGAGTATGAAATAAGCAAAGTAATAACTCAAACAAAAACTTAACATAACCATAATCAATAAATTGAATTAAATTTCAATAAATAATATTCCATTATCAAATAACAAATATAGGCCCACAATGCCTAAATCAAATTTGAACTAACCAAAAATAGGCCCACAATGCCCGAACAAATGAATAATTAAAACATGAATATTTCTAACTGAACTACTAAACATGAAAATATCTCTAAAACAAAAATTCAACTAAACATGCTGAACTATTTCCATAAGTAAATCTTAAGTCTTTAGTTTCATACTATCATTTGTAAATTGTTAGTTTACAAGAAAAACATAAGGCGGAGTTCGAGTAGGAAGTTATATTGAAAACATCGACATATTGAATACAACATCAACAATATAATATGTATAACGACAATATAAACTGTCGACTAAACATCCACAACATTATCATGCTCTCATGCGACTCATGCATAATTTTGACGGTCTTGCACCATGGGCTGCCCACATCGGGGACCTTATTATAAAGTTCATGGGCTGCTCCGACCGTCGGACCAACTCTTTACCTGGTTTTTTTGTGGTCTTTCACCGGAGGAATCACAAAGACTCTCATGTTGAGTTTACAGGATATCATATCGAGGGGCCATCCCTTGCTTGATGTCCAATGTCGAGTTTACAGACTATCATACCGAGGGGCCATCTCTTACTCGAAATTTAATGTCCATGCATGCTCATATGTACCATTACCAGTCAAAACCAAACTCGAACAGTAACTCTATGTGGACAAAAATGTAAGAAACAGGCTAAGTGTATAAAAATCCAAATTCTATTTTTCAATAAACTGCTCGAGTGGATAAAGTTATATAGTTAAGTTCGATCTTAAAAATTTTAAAATGTTATAATTTATAAGTAGATGCATTAAGTCCAATGTCAATAGAAACTACACTGTACAGGCTTTCAAACGATACATAGTAGGTTAAAAATAGAGTTTGGATAACACATTCGTGTCAGTTCAAAGTTGAATACCTTACTTTGAAACACTAAAACTGATTCATCAAATTCAATTGAAAAACTCATTTTGCTCGGGTAAAAGTTAAAATATATATATATATATATATATATATATATTTGAAACTCTATGTGTGTAGTTTCAAACAAAATAAACGGTGCACAATTTCGATACTCTTACTAAAAGTTATGCTCATTTTACCAAAATGTGTCAGTGCAGCCAGCACAGGCATTAATTTGCTACAACTCGATCACGAATTTTTGTAGATTTATTTACATTGAATTAGGTTTTGAAATTTTAATCCAACATAGTAGAAACATAAACCAATACTCAGTAAAATGTTCAGAAATTTTAGAGTTTTAGAACCACCCCAACAGAATTTCTCAAAATCAGATTATCGTCATGTTTTTTTTTTCTTCTAGATTATGTCATTTACAAATAATTTTGTTTTGACCTTCGTTTCTACAACCTAACTATCCAAATCATCCCAAAATTCACATAAAATATGCATGACTTGATTGCACACAAAAAAACAATATATATATACACACACACACACACACACACACACACACACACACACACTCCACCGAATTAAACATGATTTACGCAATATTTCAATGTAAAACAATATGAAATCCTATTTTATTCGAATAAAATACAGTAAACACTTGTATGATCGAAACTCTCTCGAATACTTCTCTCACTAGATTGATTCTAGACTCTATACAAATCTCTCAACGTCCTCTACAACTTCCTAGTTGGCCTCGTTGCACAAATTCTCTATCTAGACACTAGTTCTCCCTCCTTAAGGTATTAGGGTTTAGAGATTTCCTTAGAAGAAAGCTGCGTATTTTTAATATAAATTGATTTTAGAGTTTTCTAATCATTTTATACTTATAATTAGGTTAATTACATTAACTCCACTTGAATTACCACAACCATCGCATCGAGTCTCAGCATTCTAATCCATTATGATTAAGTCACAATTAAATATTAAATTCAAAACTATGAATTCTAAAAATAATAAAAATAAGAGGTCTAATCTCGAGTACTCACAAAACACACAATGCATAAATATAAAATCTAAACAACTATAGAGATCATTGAAAAAGTGATAACTTAAACATGAACAAAACAATATTCGTAATTATTTAGATGGAGTTGGCATTGTCTTAACTTTTCTTTTTAGACTTTTTTTTGTTGACTTATATAACCTCTCTAAAGTGAGGTAGGACCATAGTGTCACCATGTTAGATGTATAGGACCCAAAACATGAAGCTCTTTAATTACTTGGGATAATATGGTCCAAAGTTGTAGAATGAATGTTTGTGCTAAATAAAGGTTATTGTGCACAAGGATGATCACAAATTATTGTTTGCTTTCTTAACTTGAGAGAAATTGATCCAAATCAATTTTACGAGGATATAGAAATAACAAGAAATAATCGTAACAAGCAGCACGTTGTTTTCAACATGTGGTATTCTTGGTCAGAAATCCTCTATTCCAAAATAAAAAAGAATACAAATGAGATAACCATATCCTCACATAAGGCATGTTTAATGGTGGAATGGAAGGACACGGTCCTTTGTTTGCTTTGCAAACACCAGCTCGGCATAAAAGCAAAAAGTCCAAGCAAACCCTATAGGTTGTACGGTGGGTGGGTTTCTGATTCCCATGATAGAGATCATGAGTTTGTGGGGATTTGTTTTTTCACATGATGATACCACTTCATGCTTGGAGTTTTTAACCTTGTTCTTGTTCCCAATGAAAAGGCCTATCACTTTGCTTGCCGAAAATACCATGACCATTGATTAAGTCTGAGTTTTTATCGGATATTACATGTAAGGTATGTTTCTCCTTGTTGTAGGAAAAATAGCTTAAAATGATATTCCAGAAAATATTCGTGACTCTCGGATGATCTGTGAAATCATCCTGAGGTCAGAGCAAAGTGTTAGCACGATTGAGGCTCGGGAAAGGAGCAAGAAAGTGTCCAAAAAACTAAGGAAGTGATGTTGTTGAAGCTAGTGACAAAGACAAAAAAATCCGGATGAAACTTTAAACATTCGGATGATGTGCCTGACTAATGATGGACCTAGAAAACCAGAGAGCAGAAACATCCAGAAGATCCCTACAAACATTTGGATGATTGGAAGATACCTTGCTAAGGCCAAAAGATAGAGAGTAAAAACATCCAGATGGAAGTCCAAAACATCCGGATGTTTCCTATTTACAAGCTAGGAGCCAGAATTTCAGAGAAGATAAACATCCAGATGGAAGTAAAAAACATTCGGATGTTAACCAAAGATAGCAGATCAAGTTAGAATTTCAGAGAAGACAAACATCCAGATAGTAACATCCGGATAGAAGCCAAAAATATCCGAATGTTGTTCAAATAGGCCAAACCAAGTCAGAAACCAGAGGCCTTGAAGATTCAGATGTTTCTTAGAAACATTTGAATGTTTTGGTAGAATAGACCAACATCCTAAAGAAATTCGGATATAACCCAAGCAGGTGGATGTAAAAGAAGGAAACATCCAGATGAAAGTCGTAAACATCTGGATGTTTGGAAGAAAGACTAAAGACTAAAGAAGGTAGGGGAAGGAAACATCCAAATGTTTCTCAGAAACATCCGGATGGTCTGTTCGTGAACCAACCTATTTTGTTGACTTTTTAAAGGATTTTCTTGGATCATTCAGCCATCTTTCTTGGATCATTCAGCCACTTTTTTTGGACCATTTTTCAAGCACAATATCTCGACCTCCAGATAGACCAATCAAGCAAGCTTGCTTTAACAAACCAAGAGCCAAGTAATGATGAAAGTTGCCTATTCAACAAGACTTAGAGGCTAAGCAAGGTTTTTAATTAAGATATTTTGTTTCAAGAAGGAGGAAGCTAGCTCTATAAAAGGAGGATATCTTGATAGTTTTGAGAGATATATAGCAAGAGGTAGATATAGATTTTGATACACAATTTAGATAGAAGTAGAGAAAAACTATTAGAGAAGGAGACATAGCTAGATAGCGAGTTAGCAAGTTATTGTTCAAGTCTTGTACTCTTTATTTCTAATAGCAAGTTGCAAGTTGATTCCATATTATATTTTTATTTCCTTAGCATACTTCTTTAGTTTTAAACACAAGTTCTAATTCCAATTTTAGTTTCGAAGATGTTTTCCATTTCTTCTCTTTCTAACGCAAGTTTTATCTTCAATATGATAGGCTAAATTTAGAAGGCTTAGTCATGAGATGACTTTCATCTCATGGCTTGAGCATGATATCTTTTCAAATGATTTTCATAGCATGTAGAAGGTGAGTGAAGTTCCAATCTCAAAATCTAGAGTGAAGTGTTAAAGTCTTGATTGGTTATGCCTGAAATCAATTCTGGTATATCCAATGCTCAGTTCCATATCTTTCATATCTAGACTTATTGTCTAGAGGACAAAGCTTACCTTTTTGCGTATCATATTCATAGTTAGAGTTTCAAAGATTCATTTTTCAACCAAGGTCATAAAGTTTTGATTATTGGATTGAGTAGTGAGAAGGAGATATCCAATGTTCAAATCAGAGAAGAAGTAACTCTCATGACTACAAATATTTTTTTCCATTAACAAATTTTCGTGTTTAGTATTTTATTTTAAGTTTTAATTCTCAAAATCCAAGTTAAAAGGAGTGGCGTCCTAAGCTCAAGAACTACTCTCCTCGTGAATCAATACCTGGACTTCACTGCTGTATATTTCATAAGAAGAAAAGCAAAGTTTAGATTTTTGTAAACTCTGACCGTGTCTAGCGCTGCAACCATGTACCGAGTTGGGAGCGGTCAACCATATGTTGATGCGATCAAATTTACGAGCAAGGGGAACTATAGGGATGCAAAAGAAAATGATTGTTAGACAAGCTAATGCAACCAGTGGAATAAGTACTCATGCCTTATGGTGGCCAAACACAAGATACAGTACAGAACTAATGGCCACCACCACCATGGCTGTTATAGAGAGGAAAAGAGTGACCAAACCAATTATCAGCCTATTGGGAAGAACAAAGAGAAAATCACCCTCTGGGTAGTGCGAAGTGAGGATGGACAAGAACATCCATAGAGCATTGACAGATGCAAACAGAGAGATATTGCATAAAAAACAACAAAGACATTGAACACCAAATCTTTGGATAAAATTAGGAGGCCATTTGCACCATTGCTTCTGCCTGGAACAGTGATTGCAGCTTCAAATACCACCCTGCATGGCGAATGTATCCATTTCTCTCCTTTGACTACTAAATTCTTATGCCTTTCGGTAAAAACAAGTGTAGGAGCTTCATGAGCCGTGTTTTGCCACTCTAGTCTCTATGTCATGGGGATTCACAAACTTCTCTACTTCCTGTAAGATAGTCATAAGATAGAAATAAAAAGGGATACGTATGACTAGATACTAAGATCAAAGCCTCAACTTTGAGGAGGATTGAGGTTACTTGGAATAGAAATGAATGTGTAGCGTTACCTTAAACTGCTAAAACTCAGGTGTAGGAGGTTGTGTAGTGCCTAAGGATCGAAAGTCCATACATTGAAACACACAATTACAGAAAACACGAGGTTTTTCGTGGTTCTTCAAATTCGGATACATTCACGGGAGCATCGGATTCACTACTTTGAAAGAGTATTACAACTCTCTCTAACCTCACTATCTCTCTATAACTCTATTTCTACATTTTCACTCCGAGATTCCTTCCTAGATTAGGATAAGAACATATGGAGAGAGAGGAGAGGAATTAGACAAATTCAAGTGATCATATTCTCATGATTCCTCCATTTGAAACAAACTCAAATATGAATGTGATTCTTTTTATTTACACACACATTAACTGCAGATGTATATTAGTGGGGTTAGAAGTTAGTAGAACTACCAAGAGCCAAGAACCTCCTCCATAAGGGCTTGAACTAAAGACCTTTCCCTTTCGGGGGAGAGTAGTGAGTCATCCAAGCTGGGCGTGGTGGTTCGAACGTTATTTTTTAATGATATATTCAATCGGGAACTGCATTCTCACATTAGGAACTACATTTGAATATTGTATTGCAGTTAATGCTATATGAGAATAATTTTTTACAAATATAATTATCGTAACAAAAACTCCCACATCACCCTACATATTCAGCTACATATACACTTTGCCGAACAACCCATGCAACCTCTAAACCATTGTTGAGTGCAAGAGCATATACATGTACACTCACAAAATGAAAAAGACAATGTAGGAAGACTTAAAATTTTTATTTTCACTCATACTAGAAATACTAGATTACATGCAAATTTATACTAGATATAAATGTAACTCTATTCCTAATTGACAACCATAATACTCAAAGCCTCCACTAACTCCATTATTCTTGTAACCACAAAATAAACTCATAATTACTATATAACTCCCACTAAATCAGTGAGCCAAAATTTTAAATTCATAATTCAACAATGAAAAATCATAACATGTGGACCCAAATACTTCAACAATCATTAAGTTAGCCATTAAAATGTTCGTTGCATTTGGGAGATATGCATTAAGGGTTTATTTGTTAGGAGTTATAAAAAAAAAAAAGTTCATTGTTTATCACCTTGGGTACAACTATTCGGGATTTATAAATTTACCTTTTTGGTCACCGTATATGATATATGTGGTACTATTTAATCGCTTGCATGAGGATAAAATTATCTTATTCCTCCCCGTATCTAGATTTTATTCCCTTCTAGTTACACAAATATCTTTATTAATTAAGATAATGTAATTATTAATTACAATAATGTCATTTACCTACTCATATCTATCTTATTCTTCTTTCTAAAAAAGTACTTAAACAAGCCCTTCATAACTATTCGCCCCTCTATAATAAATTTTTCCTTTCTACTATATTCTCATTCTTATTATATCTACCATATCCTTTCTAAATTTTGACCCTAACAAACGGGTTGTAAGTGAAATTAAACAACACTATTTGCCAATCAAGGCAAGTCTAATTCCCACCACTCTTTGGTCCCATTGGCAGGATTAGGGCAAAATGGTAATTTAATATATATTCAAAATCAACACTCTCTTGGTTAAACATAGTGTGTAGGTGAATATGTCGGGTGTGCGAGTGAAATATAGTAGTGGAGTGTGAAAGTAGAGTAGCTAAGTCGAGCAATTTTATCAATTTGACCTAATAGTGTGGTTTTACGCTTTAACCTTGACAATTATTTTTTGTCACAATAACGAACAAGAGAAAGACAATTCTTTGAAGGGTAATAATAAAAATTAATTTTGTGACTGCTTTATTGTCAAGGTTACCCCCAAATGGGTAATGCCGATTTGGCATAAGTTTGAGTAGAGCTCGAAAATATTTACGGAAGCAGCAAATAATTTTTCTTTATGGACCACAATTGAGAATGCTTGATTTGGGAAAAACATTTGGACAAACTCTATTCCTATGGTTTCTTTTGAATATAACTTTATTTATTCCAAAAAACGTAACTAATTATGAACAAACTCCAAAAATAATTACTATTTTATGAGCCTAATCGAGTCAAATACTATTAGATTCAACTTTGACTCATTCATTAAACGAGCCTAAATTGAAGCTCAGCTTTGGTCCCTTTAAGAGACAAACCAAATAAAACGAGTACTTTCCAAATCAAACCAAGCCTTGAATAAACTGCTCGATTTATTGGCAACAAGACAGGCCTTGTAGTACTCAACAGACCCATCAAGATTATATTTCATAGCAAAAACCTAACGACAATTAACCGTGGTCTGCCCAAAAGGAAGAGAAACCAAAGTCCAAGTACCATTTTACCAAAAGGCAGACATCTCATCCTCCATAGTTGTTCGTCATTCAAAAATAGACAAAACCTTCTAAACATTCTTAGTAACAAATACAGAAGAAGCAAAGCGTAACAAATGCACAAAGAGAATGACACAAATGATCATAGAAAACATATTAAGTAATAGGATATGAGGTACAAGTATGTTTACATTTACAAAGGGCAAGAGAGAGCGTTCAGAAAAGGAATTGGATTACACAACAGAAGAAGCAGGGGGGCGGTAGACTAGACTGAGTCGGAGCAGATGAAATCTTGAGCCAGCAAACATGCACACTATTGAGATGGTTATGGAACAAAAGTGCGCATATGATGGATGGGTACGCTGTATAAGAATTCAAAAAGTAGGGATGGGACTTATTGAGTGTAACAGCAACATATAAAAATGACAATTAAGAGAGAACATAGCACTTATATCCTTTCTAAGTGCGAAAGTAACCAAGGGACGCATTTAATGGAGAAAAGAATCTCGGCCTGAATCAACAGCATGGACACAGTATGTGCACCAAAATTTTTGAGAGGTAGAGAATTTTGTAGATGGTCAGAAACAACACAGTGGCTGAAATCTAACCCTTAAGGGGCCATTGAAAGCGAAGATTGACAAGATAACATGATGTAAGAACATCACTCTAGAAAAATTTGGATACCCGCACGTGCAACTTCTAACAGATGTCACAATTTACGTTCGGCCACTCCATGGACATTATCAGAAAGAAAAGTACGAATCGAAACATCAAACTGTCTTTATTTTCATAAAAAGATTTCAAATGAAGTACAACTCTGACCATTCTTTCATACGTTTAACACAAATTATTCGTGAATAATCATCTACAAAGCCAACAAAATATTGCAAACTAAAGCCTGATGAAGCGTGCATAAGACACCAAACATCGGAATGATCCAGCTATTGAGCCACAATAGTACGAAATGTCAACCTAATGATAAACTGTAGAACTAATAGGTACACTAACTTTCTAAGTAATGCGTGACTGTTGTCTAACTATGCAGTGTATCCAGGGGATAACTGAGAACATGCTTCGATGGTCGATATTAACCAAAATCTGTTCCCTTAGCGACATTGGGAAATATTACGCTGACGAGGACAAATAACAATTTAAGCGACTATGGCAATGCTTTCTAGAAACTTGAACATTCTGTTGACATAAAAGTCTAAAATGACACGGATAGAGATGCAGCATTGTATCTGCAAAAAGTAACGTTGATATTGTTGCTCGGATGATTTCTTCACACGGATAGAGATGCACCATTGTCTGCCACTGTAAGGTTAAGGATCATTGTGGCTGCTTTTGGAGCCCTGCTCATTATGGGATTATAAAGTTAACAATGGGAAAAAGCACCCCAAAAATATCAAATTTGGCATAAAGAGAAATACCAAACTACCAATTTTCATAACATCATCCTCTAGGCTAGATCACTTGTCTCACGGGACTACTGCAACCAGTGACGCGTAAAGATAAAGATTTGGGTTTAGCTCATGTGCATCTATATTGTTCCTCTGGCAACAGATGTTAAAATATTATATTTTTTGCTATATTGTTCCTCTGGCAACAGCGGCTAAACCAACTCTGGAGACTTCTTAGAGTAGGAAAAATATAGCAAAAAATATTATTGAGCAATTTTATTGCAAAATTATCTCAGTATAGCCAACCACAATTTTCGCCAGTGATACGAATGGTAATGAATTGTTTTCTGGAGTACGGATACAATGAAAATACCATGAAACAATATTATATAAGAAAAGAACAGAAATACATACCATGACTCAGGTGTTGGGTATAATGAAGATGAACCGCCAAAGCATGACGTAAGCATGTCTGTGTTTACCACGCCTGGATTAAGAGCAACAGTCGCCATTCCACCAGGTAACTCCTTTGCCACTGACCTAGTTAGGCCTTCTATGGCCCATTTAGAAGCACAATAAGGTGCAACCTGCCAATATCTAATTAGCTCCACGAACAAATCAAATAGACATTCTGGATATTTAGGTTGAGCTGAAGTGTAATTATGACACCAATTACCGAAGTTATCCGCAACCTAACTCCAAACTTGAAATTTTTGGAATTTATTTACATTCCTAATTCATTCCTGTAACTGAGAACATTAAAATAAGAGATAACAGATAATCTCGGAACTAGGGTCAACCAAGAAAGCAAGATTTCGTAACTGCATTCAAATTATCATCCCCTCACTAGACATTGTAACATGTGCAGTGCAAAAAAGCAGAACCGATACACTTAAAACTCCTATGCATAACCAATTTACTGGAAAGACAAAAGTCCGAAAATTGGTTCAAGTACATCAACTCTACATGAGAAATTGCATAAAGAGATAAAATTCTACCCTGCAATATCTCCCGTTTCACTCTTCAAAAATAATCCACGGCAAAGTGGAAAAAAACCCATAACCAAGCCTTTATCCTTGCATTCTCCACTCAAGCCGCCCTCCAAATTGGATAAAATCTGTCAAATTCCTAGGGAGAACACGCATCCCACCAAACATACTAAAATCACCAAGCCATAAATAAGCCGGTGATTGATGACTTGTCCTTTTGACCCACGGAACACCAAATTAATGTGATTTCCCCCCTCCTGATCAACATTGGTGAAAGGCTATGTAGCACCGATACGGACACGGACACGGATAC
>JABCMJ010026661.1:0-24683 GCA_014822125.1 Arbutus unedo | reverse complement strand
GGATAGAGGAGTGGGATAGTGGGGATATAATAATTATTTATAACTATATTTAATTATAATACAGATAATTAATATATAAATATAATTATATAATAATAATATATGCACAAAAATATATGTACTTAACTCATTATAATCCTACTTAATAAAAATAGAAATTAAATGTTTAATAAAAAAAATCATTAAGAATATATTAAAATTCTAAAATTCGAGGTCTTTACAAACTAACCCAAAGAAGATCTAAGCCATACATGATATGTGATCCCCCAGGACGGTGAAGGAAGTGCAATGACTAATCGGGAGAGTGGACACCCTCAATAGGTTTGTAAGTTGGGCTACTAACAGGTGCCTACCCCTATTCAAAATTCCGAGGAAAGCTTTTGAGTGCTAAGAGGCATTTGACAAGTTGAAGGAATACCTTGCTCTCCTCCACTACTCTCATGAATCACACCAGGCAATGAATTATACCTGCAACTGGAAGCCTCAAGCTAGGCTAAGCTCAACTCTAATAAGAGAAGAATAAGGATTATAAAAGCCAGTATACTGTGTTAGTTGGGTTTATCGAGGGCTAGAATGGCCTTTATCACATATGTTAGTCAATTCCAGCCGTACTTTAAAGCTCACACCATCGTCCTTCTTATTCAACAACCCTTAAAACAAGTCCTACAGAGACCAAAAACATTATGGCGGCAAGTGAAATGGTCAATGGAGCTCGAGGAATATGACATCATATATGAGCCTAAGAAAGCAGTCAAAGGACAAGCTGTAATGGGTTTCTTGGAAAGCAACGATTCAAAAATACCATCTGATGAGCTAGCAGCGAAATATGTGGTTGTAGTTGTTAGATCAACTATAAGCGGAGCAATAATAATGATGACCTTTCCATAGGGGAGATCTTGGAATACACACTCTGATTCAAATTCTAGGAAACAAAAAATGAGGCAGCATACAAAGCTGTTATCGTTAGCTTGAAATTTTGCCAACACATGGAGGCTAAGCACATCACACTATGCAGTGACTCACAACTACTGATTTCACAAACTAACTGAGAAACAGAAGACAAGGAAGAAATAATGAAGAGGTACAAGGACCAATTGAGGATAATCTTTGAGTTAGCACAGATCATTCACATACCACGTGAATGAAACCATCAAAAAGACGCACTCGCTTAATTGGTAAGTACCCTAGACGGGGAGCTCAGTCGGAACGCCGAAACGCCCCCATCGAGTTAGCACAGATCATTCACATACCACGTGAATGAAACCATCAAAAAGATGCACTCGCTCAATTGGTAAGTACCCTAGACGGGGAGCTCAGCCAGAACACCCCCATCGAGTACCTGGTAGAGCCTAGTGTTGTTCAGGCTTGGAAGGAGTAAACATGATCTAGGCGTGCATGAACTAGGCAGAGCCCATAATCTAGTAAGTGAGAAGTAGCTGACCGGTCAAAGGCTCACTCGATAGATCTAGTACAAGTCTAGTAGGTACACATTAAGGAACGATATCCTCAATTAGAGAGTCTACTCCATGCCTTTCTTGAGATGTGTATCAGAACACGATAGCCAATACATACTCTAGGAAATCCATGAGGGGATTGGCGATAACCACTCAGCAGTAAGGCATTGAGTAGTAAGGTAGTCCGAGTAGGGTATTTCTGGCTGACCATGAAAAAAGATGCAACAAATTCGTATAAAGATGTGACAAATGCCAAAGATTCTCTAACTTCCACCACCAACCTCAAGAAGAAATGACTCGTGTCCACAGCTCATGGCCCTTTGCCTAGTGAAGAATCTATGTTGTTAGACCACTCTTGATGGGCATCAAACAAAACAAGTTTGCCATCATGCCCATTGACTACTTCATCAAGTGGGTGGAAACACTGTTGTTAGCTATGATCACCAAGGAGGCGGTGTGAGATTTTGTATGCAAGTCTATCATCTATCGCTTTGGGATACCACATGACATCATCATAGACAACGATAAATAATTCGATAATGACCTAGTCAGAGACATTATGGGGCTATTTGGCACATATATTAGATATGCGTATCCCAAGCATCCATAGGTGAACGAAAATTTGAGGTAACCAACACAACCCTTATCAGAATTATCAAAACTAGGCTGGAAGCTTCCAAGGGTCTCGGAGTCAAGCAGTTGCCAGTGTTCTGTGGGCATACCACACCACAGTCACAACACCAACTCACAAGACCCTTTTCTAGTTAACCTTTAGGAGTGAACCAGTCATCCTTGTGGAGGTTTGCCTACCTAGCCATCGGGTGAGCACTTATGATGTCAAACAAAATGAAGAAGCTCTACAGTTGAATCTAGACCCGTTGGAAGAGGAATGAGAAATAGGCGGTAATTCTAGTTGCCTCCTACCAACAAAGGATGAAGAGGTATTATGATACAAGGGTGAAGTACATTGCATTCCAAGTAGGAGATATTTATGGTGCGCAGAAAGCTGGTTCAGGCTACGAAAGATGCGAAAGCTGAAAAACTTGGGCCCAATTGGGAAGGACCCTAATGAGTAGATGAAATTATTGGGCCATGAGTTTATCGCCTGACCACTATATCAGGCCGACTACTTCAACACAACTAGAATGTAGAGCACTTCAAGAAATACTACCACTAATGTATCTTGGTATCTAGAAATAAACAAATTTTCTTTCATTTTTTAAACATTACTGGTACTTTATTTAACTTCTACCGAAGCAATGTACTCCATGGCTTCATAAATTAATAATGAAAGACACAAGATGTGAGACCCTGACCCAAAATTGGGCTATTAAGGGCATAACTGAAATTAATTTAGATACTCTGAGGTTAATTTGAATTTCAATTAGGAATTGGGAATGGTTCTGGCGTTTATTTGGGAACATATTATAATCTCTGGAGTTTGATCGAATAATAAGGAAGGTGTTGTGCAATTTAGGGGAATGATTATAATATTGAACCAAGGGGTGAGGAACACCCAATGATTTTTCTTGAGGTATATATAAGATATGTACATTGAGGAGAGGAGCTTTGGGTTAGTTACCAAAGGCTCACTCGTTGTTTGACAACCACAAGCTTGGTGATTCTACATTGTCAAAACCATGGAAGCTCCTTCCATTTCACTTATACAATTACTAAACTTTCAAAACGTTATAGTGGACAAGGAGAGAGAGGAAACAATCTTGTGTAAGTGTTCTTCATTCTCAAGTTGGAGTTCTTGGATTTGGTTTGATTTCAACCTCAAGAAAGTGAATTGGTGCTTATTTCTATTTTATTTGGGCTTTTGTTCTTGATATTGGGTTGAATTAAAGATTGATTTTAGAGTTTTTGAAAGATAATTTCTGGATTTAGTTTGAGGCTTGAGGTTGAAGAAGCACTCAACTTTAGCAATTTTAATTGCAAAACAAGTTCAACAGGATGAACTACCTTGCTGTATTATATTGGGACTTTACTTAACTGGCCAGGACTTCTTGAGTAAATCAGATGCTGAGCTTGTTTCGATACAAAGACCTATCACATCCGAATGACTTACAACTTGTCAACCGGATGAGATACCTTGTATGATACAAAGATCCATCCCAATTGGCTTAATTTTATAATATCAACTGGATGAGTTAGCTCATAGGTTAGATAGAAACCTATTTTTGTACTACTGTATCCTGTTGAGCCATAGCACTTCAACTCGTTGAACTATGTTTTCATCATGTTGAATTATACTTTCATCTTGATGAACTTATATGCTGTCTAGAAGTTAATCTTGGTTGTTCTACTTGGTTTTAACATGAGAAACATAGATTTCTCTTTGGAATAACATTATGGACATGAGACTCTATTTAGGGACATAATTGATGATGAATCCCAAGCCTCTCGTGAATCGAGAAGGCTAGCCATTTGGGTTTCAAGTAAGCATGATGTAGATTAAAGTTTTACCTTAAAGCATATAGACTTCAGTAATTTGATGAGGCATTCTATTGGAATGTAGGACTCGAGAAGGAGAGTCATGGCGTGTTAGACGAACGTGATGTGATCTAAAGAAAGGAGGCGAGTTCAAATATACATTTCTTATATGTGAATTTAAAGCATGTGTTGATTCTAAAATAATAAATACTTGGTGATAGCATATTTTTATGTACAAAGCTATGCTTAAACATGTTGATTTGAGTAATGTTTAATTACTTCATGAGCCATGTGCTACTCAATGAACTTGTAAACAATAATGAGGTGTGATCATGCCATTTCATGTTGTTCAAACGGTCCCCGACTGCTCGGTGTTCGAATATAGTGAGGTGAAGGAATAAATCATAGCCAATGTGGCGATGGATAACGTCATACAAAATATTAAATACCTGGAGGGTCACTCGCACCCATATATTGGCAAACCATTGTAATGAATAAAAACTCTATGATTGAGCATATGTTGGTTGAAAATGGGAAAAATCCATTATTCATGAATTACTATAATAGCATAAAAATTGAGTCCTCGGCTCTGGCCTTAGGACCGAAAATGTGAGATTTTGATAGAATATTGCTTAAATGAGCCAATGATTGGCACTTTTAAGCGTTTTATCACTTGTTTAAATGATTTGAATATGATTTATAGTATAGGGTGGGAAGTCAATGACGAACATGAGGAAATTAGGAGGCTTCAAAGGTGAAAATGGAGAGTGGGTGTCTGCCATTGGCAAAGGCGAGGGGGGAGGTGAGGTTGGGATGGGATAGAAGAGAAGGTTAGCGTGGAGGAAAAAAGAGTATGGTAGGTGAAGTGAAAGAGGGAAACTGATGGCTATAGGATATACATACATACATACATATATATATATACACACACACACACACACACACACACACTCTACTGATGTGTAAAAAAAATATACCAATATAATATAAAAACAACTTAAGGTATAAAAAAAATAAGTACACAATATGTATGGAGATATATACGTACAAAGCATATGTATTATGTTACGTGCAAGATACATATGTACACATATGACGTAAAAATCAAATACGCGAGATTGAACATATATACATGAAATTTATTTTTGAAATAATATTATTAAGATTAAAATTTTTGATTTCTTACAATCTTGATAGGGATGGCGCTTGTAACTGCTCAGACGACGCAAAACTAATGAGATGCTACTCTGAAAATGTAAAGAATGCGTGATTGGCGGACATAAGCCCGCTTGAGATCCGTCTCTCCTCTAATCTATTTAAAGGGACCTCTAGCCAAAAACCAAGTATGTCTACACACCTTACTCTTGCACTTTCAATCTACTTACGATCATTATTTCTTTCCACACAACAATCCAAATTGATCATCGAAGAGTCCTTGGCTGGACAACCACCCACCAATCATCGGACTTGTTTGCAGGAAACAAGCCATGAGTGTGACTCACCAGTTTCCGAGACCATTAGTAAGAATAGAGTTCTTTGCATCCTTTTTTTTTATAAATTTTTTGAAGTATCTTTTTACTGTTAATCCCAAAGTATATATTGACTAAGTATCATTTACTTCCCAATAAAGTTTTTGCCTTGCAAAATTTCTGAAGTACCCCTTTGACAAAAAAAATTGGATGGAGATAATTATGAGGACGATTCTAAATATATATTTTAAATGTCGGCGACTCAATAAACACGATATTGATATTATGAATCACAGCAATATTTTCTACTAACATTGTGGGCACTAGTAATAAAATAAAACGTTCACAAACTGTTGAATGGTTGTCTGATTTTACAGGCTGGATTTTTAGTCTACGAAAGAAATAAAGCTAGGTTGGTAATTAGCACTGTGAAAACTTGACCTAATCCAAGTTGCTGCATGTACCTTCTCTTGAGCGAAATAATGACACCATTTAGAGGATTTATTGGAGTGAATCTTAATCAAGTTTTAGATTGTTTTACTCAAGTTGATGACCTTGTGATTATGGGCAACATGGCATCGTGATTACGGACAATGCGGTGAATAGGGTTCCTTTTTGGCTACAATATTATTCCACTCTGGAGGAGCAATATGATCAGTTAAAATTTACCGAATTAATATCGTTTGGCATCCAAAGTCAATCGAGAGACATAACTGAAAAGAAAATCGCAAGCTAAAATAAATGGTGTAAATAGTATACCATCTTTGGACCTTATGGACATCAAATATCAAATAAAAGAGATCTCCATGTCAGTTAATTTTATCGAACTTGCCTATTAATATACTTCATGTTATAAATCAGTCAAGAATAATAGAAAAGAAAAAGGAACTAAATTGATAAGAAACATTTTGATGTTGGGTCATGAGTAGATGACTTAGCTTTTATTAGCCTCTTTGAATTTTTTGGGACAACTGAATTACACCATTAATAACACTGTCACTTAATTAACCCAATACAAATAAAATTTTGTCATCAATAAATGGTGTAAAAGTGGTGACTTCTATTCGCACTGTGCATCAACCAACAGAGATTTAGCAATGCCTGGACATGGGTCACCACCGAAAGTTTCTTCTGATAGAGGAATCGAACATTTCGTTTTTCCAAGACAAGCCTGCCACATACAAAACCATGTTCATTTACTACAAATGGAACTTTTTGTTGCTGAGAAAATAGTACACTAAATAAAGTTTAGGATTCTTTTGCTAATGTAGTAATAAGCAAAAGAATGATTTAGGTTTTGTGATAGGGCACTTCCTCTTCTACATTAGCAAAAGAATGATTTAGGTCTTTTGCTATTGTAGTAATAATATTACTAAATAAAGTTTAGGATTCTTTTACTAATTTAATATGATTTAGGTCTTGTGATAGGGAACTTCCTCTTCTACATTGATATTCACCGAATAGAGATCAAAATGTCGAGCAAAGCCCTAGAAACTTGAATACCAGAAAGAGCATAACCAAAGGTTCAATAGTTAAATGGCTTATTTATTTATTTCAAACACCAATATTGAATAGTGTAAAAAAGACTTTATTTTAGCGTTATGGTTGCTCCAATAATGCAATTGGGTTTTAAAAAATGGCAACATAATTGCTATTTACGGCTCCCACAATAAGAGAAGCAAAAAAGCCCAACGTAAATCATAGAAATTACCACACACGTGCCTAATATATATAGTAGCTATGTGTATCTAGTACGTGTTTTACGAATTTAGCACACAATTATTGGAGGACAAAATTTGAAACTGCAGGCAAATGCATAATTGTGGCAGCATACCATTGGAAGTTTGCTCGTTTATGTGTCCCCAAAATTTGTTTGGGGATGATATATCTAGTGAATTGGCTAATTGGATAAACAAAATTGTTAAAAAAACAAATAAAGATATTAAAAATGTCAAATCTCCAAGTTAAAATTGATTATTTTTCTTTGAGTGAATTTTTAATAAGATGTTTGTCATTTTAAAATTTTTTTGAGTGTCTAGACTAATGCATCGAAATTGTAAAAGAAATTGATAATTTTTTTTTAAATGGCTTTTTTCCTTGAGTCCATAGTGTTGAATTTCTAAAACCGTCTGTTTATTAAAATAAGTTTCAATTGCTAAAGTCCATTGTATTAAATTTGGCCAAAATTATCCTTACTATTATTCACTACAACCTACACAATGAGTAGCAACTAATATAATTTAGGATGAATTACACTGACCTCCCCTGAGGTTTCCTACAAATACAATGCCTCTCCTTGAGATTTTTCAAATTGCTCTAACCTCCCTTATGTTTCAAACTATTATGCACCTTCACTATCTTTAAAATTAGTAAAAGATTGTTAGTTGAGTTATTAAAACTTTAAGTTTGAGATTGATTTTTTACAAAACCATCTGTAACATAACTTTTTTCACGTAAAAAATAGCATATGTTGAATTCTTGAGATTTTTTAAAAGTAAAAAATTAGACAAAATTTTGAGATTTTTTTGAATTTTTGCATTAGAAAAAGTATAAAAAGTTTAATATAGGCTATTTTGAACATGCATATAATATGAATTATGTTACAGTTTATTTCGTCAAAAGATAATCTTAAGCTTGAGATTTTAATAGTTTAACTAATTATGTTTGACTAATTTTAACTATATAAAAGGTAACTGAAAAAGTAAAGGAAGTCATGGTAATTTTAGAAATCTGAAGGGAGACATTGTATTTGTTGAAAATCTATTGATAGGTCAGTGTAATTCATCCTATAATTAGCTCTTCTAAGTTTATTTGTTACTTTTCAACAAATAAAAGAATAGATGAACAAATCTATTGTAATTTCAATAGATAAAATTATTTGTTGTAATAAACAAACTTTCATCACAAGAGATACATTCATGTGTTAAAAATTGAACAATAAATTTTCTGCTTCTATTTTGCGTGATTATCGAGAATAATGCCAAAAAGAATCTCCGATTGATGAGGTGTCTAACAAAAGTGTTTGGTAATGATCGAAGGTGGTAGTCTTTTCCCAATTGTTAGTCTTAGAGTAACTAATAATTATAGCCATAGTTGTACTTTGTTTTTACTAGTAGCTTGTTGCATTTGTGGCAGCTGGCAGATTTATTCAAAACAATTGGATTATGTCACAACTTCTCGAATATTGTATGTTTGTCATCAAGTTTATAGTTTGAAGAAACATTTTATTTTTTGGCTCTTCATATTTTGATTTTGGTATTTTTCATCCACATGTGAACACTTAATAAAATCCTCTTCGTTGAGTAAGAGAATAGATAACATAAATACTTGATAGTTAATGGTTATTGTTAGATAAATATAGTGTGAGGTGTGACTATAGCTTAGTCATTTACCACTATCGTCTTATTACTGTACTCACTCTCTCTCTATATGAATGATATGTGTCTTACAGAGATTAAAGAACGCTAAAAACTTTTTCTAGTGTCTCTTACAAAATAGTATCAGAGCCATATTAAAACTCTAACCCTCCATATCCCTACATCTACTACTACAATCTCACCCACACTGTCACCAATGTCACCTATCATTGTCGTTGTCCCTTCTAATCACGAACTCTATCATTGCTGTCTACGCCTTTTGCGTGATCGTCACCTGATCACCGATGGCTACATCCTTTTGATTGCGATTGCGATCGCGATCTGACCATACGATCTTCAAGATCTGATTGCGACCCTGGTATCCTTCATTAGTCCTTTTGTGCTCGGACTCCACAACAAAATGAGATTGCCAAACGGAAGATCCATCATTTGTTTGAGCTTATGCGTGCACTATTATCTCAAATGCAGATTCCTAAGTCTTACTATAGTGATGTCGTTATTATAACATGCCATTTGGTCAATCGATTGCGCCTACCATCCTCAGGGGTCAAGTACTTTATATAGTTTTATTCCTTGACCACATTTTACACTCTTTACCACTTCGATTTTTGAATACACTTGTTACATTCATGCTCTAGATTATGGGCGAGATAAATTTCATACCTGAACTATTTGGTGTGTCTTTCTCGGATACTCTCGCACTAAAAAAGGCTATTAATGTTACTCTATTTCCCTTCATTGTCATTTAACATGTGTAGATGTTACATTTAATGAGTCTTTACCCTTTTTTCGTGTACCAAAGATACTAGTTATCTATCTGAGAGTATATTTCCTATAGCCACCCCTCTTGTAAAACCTTGCACGTCTATGTACGTCGGCTAACCACCCAGCCCACTCCCAAGCACTTGTCACCTCACGTCCTCCGTCTTGTGATCCAAAAGGTTCTCCGCCATCACCATCACATGAACTTTCCATTGCTCTTCGTAACGGTAGTTGCACGCGAAACTCCCATCTGATTTCTCATTATGTTTCTTATGATCAGTTGTCTCCCTTCCATCACGCTTTTTTATTCTATTATTTCCGCCTCCATTACTAACACTATCCAAAAATCTCTATCTGTACCTGAGTGGCAGCCAACTATGCAGGCTAAAATGTCTGCTCTCCATGACACTTAAGAGTTGGTTCCTTTCTATAGGGAAAGTCTACTATTGGTTGTCACTGGGTCTTATCATCAAATATCATTCGGGTGGCTCAATTGAATGGTATAATTAAGGCTCTCCTTGTGGCCAAAAGCTATACCAAAACCTATGGTGTTGACTACATTGATACTTTCTATTGTGTAGCCATGATTGGTTCTGTTCAAATCCTTATTTCTCTTACTACTTTCTTGGTTGGCTCGTGTCTCAGCTAGATGTCAAAAATGCTTTTTCAAATGGTTATTTGTCCGAGAAGGTGTATATGGAGCAACCTTATAGGCTCATTGCACAGGGGAAGGGTTCTCCGGTGTGCCAACTATGCAAAACTCTTTATGGTTTGAAACAATCTCCCTGCTTGGCAAATTTAGTGATATTGACATGTGTCACTCTCATTCTAATCACTTTGTCTGCCATCTATCATGAGATCAAGGCAAAATCCTATTAATTGTATATGTGGATGATATCATTATTACTTGAGATGATATTGATAATTTAGAACAATTCTTACGGCGTCAATTTTATACCATTGACTTGGGCAAGTTATAGTATTTCTTGGGTATTGAGATACCAAGATCCAAGGATGGAATTAATCTATCGCAAAGGAGTATGTATTGAATATTCTGGAAGAAATTGGATTGTAAATGTAGCATGGAGAGACGAATGGATCATAATGTCAAGCTTTTCATTGATCAAGAGAGCTCCTTTCACATACAAATCAGTATCGTTGCTTGGTTGACAATTTGAATTACCTCACTATTACTCATCTTAAAGTCTCATTTGTTGTCAGTACGGTTTTATGTTAGCTCCTCGGCTTTCGCATTGGATAGCAACTAGTCATATTGTTAAGTATCTTAAAGCCCATCATGGACATGGTTGGTTTTATCAGTATAATGGTTAGCTATGTGTTAAGGCCTTTATTGATGCTGATTAAGCAGGATCACCATTAGATAAGCGATCAACAACCTTTTGTTGTACTTTTATCGGTGGCAATCTTGTTTCCTAAAAGAGCAAGAAACAAACAGTCATTGCAAGGTCTAGTGCAGAAGCTGAGTAAAGAGCCATGACTCAAACTACATTTGAGATTGCATAGTGTCGTCTTTACTCGAGGAATTAGGGTTTGGTGTTTAGTTGCTCATACCTATGTACTCTAGTAATGAGCAAACAATTCATATTGCTTCGAGTCCCATGTTTCATGAGCGCATAAAGTATATTGAGGTGAATTATCATATATATTGTTCGAGAAAAGGTCAAAGATGGTATGTTGGCTACCCCTTTTGTGTCTACAAGGGCTCAATAAGCTAACATTTTCACTAAGTCCTTATTCAAATCAAAATTATAACTATTCTGTAACAAGTTGAGATATTGTAATATTTATTCTTTAATTTTTAGGGAAGCTTATATAAATATAGTGTAAGGTGTGAGGTTAAAGAAAGCTTATATAAATATAGTGTAAGGTGTGAGGGAAGTTTAGTGATTTACCATTATCATCTTATTAGTGCACACACACTCTCTCTCTCTCTCCCTCTCTCTACACACACATATGAATGATACGTTTGTTAGGGGGATTAAGAAATCCCAAACACTTTTTTCAGCCTCTCTTAAAACTGTTATAAATTGTCACATTAAAATTTCATAAAAAGAATAATTATGAGCTTTTTTTGGTATGGTTGGATACAATTCTAGTCCTCAAAAAATAATTGAGCCAATAGAATTGTACTTTCCTTTTGAGAGCACATTCTATACATGAATCTGGCTTGATCTCCAAGCCACAATACACGTGTGAGGAGTACGTTGCCCAATGTTGTAGGCATAAATGAATTTTATTACGACGTTACCCTACGACGTACTGGGGTCCAAATCGGAAGCCATGTGTTGGGACTGAGACACTCGGCTGTGTGATCAGGTGGATGCAGATTTGAACCACATGGCACATATAATCATATAATAAACAAGGTAATTAGAGAATTAAGTTATAGCACATCATACTAGTAAGGATGAAAATTTACGTATAATTAGAATTGTCATTGAAATAACCCAAGTTAAATCCGAAAGACTAGATGAAAACTTACCTCCTCGACGATGGCTGTAGAGTTAGATGAGTGACAACGCCCAACAGAATAACTTCCACAGTCACCAGAAGGTGTACCAAAGCTTGCGAAAATAATTGCAGAAACTTTAGTTTTCCTTGTACAATGAAGTTGAACTTTGGGCCTCCAACTATCAAACTTTTCATACTTCTCCCCAAAGACGTAATGTCCTTCCCATGATGTCACCGGGGGTGGATGACTATCGGAGACATACCCACATACATTTGTGATTGTAACAGTGCCTATGGTGATGTCAAGAGGGTTTCCATATTCTTCATCTACTAAAACTAATAGGTTGCCTGTAGGTTTAAGAAACGATCGAGGTACATGGTACCTAACAACATAAAGGTGACTCACGATTAGTTGAGTACACAATATTTGCATACATAATACAACATACATATATTAATATGTACATGTACATAAGCTGGTGAGTGCATAACATTTATAGCGTGTTATCACACTATTGAGTTGGTAATTGGTAGAAGCAGATGATTCCTTGAGTCCTGAAAGCTTATGAAACCATAAATATGAATTTTCAGAGTAAATCATAGTGAGCTTAAGAAAATAAATGCTTGTCATCTGCTGAAGTTACAATACATTTAAGGTTTTAGAAATAAAATATCATGCATTTTTCACTTGGTTTTATTTTGGCCATTAACAATTTTTAACTCCCAAGCATAAACATTCATCGTAGTATCTGACATAGTCATCTTCTTTGTCACTTTGACTTGGAATAATTATTCAATAGTCTTGGGCAGAGTCACATGGTGCTAGTGCCCCAACACCCTTTTCCACCGCACATTTATGTAAAATTCATACACACTTAGGATATGTTTAGTTCCATGAAATCAACGTACGAATACAATGCAATACAGATCTAACTGTAATTAAATAAAAAGTGATTGAAATGATGATTCTCATTCTTATGTTTGATTGTACATGGGAATTCAGGGATTAGGATATGCCTTGAATGTGGGTTTAGGTCTTACAAATTGTCTTACCTAGCAATTTCTATAAAGAATGAGTCAATCTCTCTCTTAAAGAATTTCGTTCCACAACAATCATTGTAAAGACCAGATCATTTGCGAAAGAAAGAGCAAGAGTTCATAAGATAGAAGACTTAAAAATTCCTATGATGAGCGAGTTAAGTGAAAAATAGAGAGAGAGAGAGGGGGGGGGGGGATTTGGAGATTTCTATCAAGAGAGATTTTAAGTTAGAGATAGCAAACGACGGAAAGGAGATAGAAGATTTTTTTTTTTTGAAGGGCAAGGAAAGAGAAGATATTTCAAACATTTTTATAGTTGTGAAATTGAGATGATCTACATCGTATATTAGTCAATTGAATATGGTTTATTTGTCTCAACACCAAAAAAGCATGGAATGAAATAGTAATGTCTATAATTCTAACGGAAAGATTATTAATCCTTTACTTGGGTGAATGGTGATCCATTTCAACATTGATTCCCTATAAGTACTCATAATTTTAGTTCGTCAACACACATATATGTGTGGTAAAAAAAAGTATTGGGATACCACATAACAGTGTCGTTTTCTTCTGACTTGGTTGGTTAAGCATAGCTAGCATAGTAGAATATAAATTTGGAAGGTGCTTTATAAATCTTTACCTTGTCTGCGTAGGATTCCCAGTAGGATCAAGGAATGATACCCAATATCGACCTATACTTTGGCCGTTAACCCAAGCTTCACCTTTTCCCATGGAGCCAAGGTTTAGCACCATGGGATCAGAACCGTTCGGCGCATCAAATCTGGTCTGTTAATATAGTAATGAACCACAAAATTAGTTCATATTCAGCAGTTCGACATTGTTGGGTTTGAATATTAGAAGCATCGATCTTAGACTATAATTAGTATCTCTCAGAGTGTTTTTTACTCTAGCAAATAATTGTGCTAGAACAGGCTTATATTGATTACAAAGGTCATAATGTTTCTATTTTATATGCACCAAACATGAAAAAAAGTGCGCACACATTGATAAATTTATTTTTTAAAAAAAATAGAGTTAAAACTTTTACACGAGATCATAAAAGAGTTCTAACTACTTACCAATAAAAAACAGTTATGACCTGATCCGGATAAAAGAGATATAACTTACCAAGAAAAAAGAGTGGATATGGGCAAAAACTTTTACTTACCTTGTACCATAGGGGTGGCTGAGTTGATGAGTTTAATGTGGTCCATTGAACGTTGCTCTGTCCATCCTCTGTGTAAACTTCTTGTTTCTCTCCAAGTAGTCCAACCTTCATGAATTCATGTTTTGGTGCAATTATTTATACTGATCACAGTTATTTATCATAAGAAAGTAAAAGATAGATAATGAAAGATGTAACATTTTAAAGGAACTACTTCATGGCGTCTGGAAAATAAAAATCTGGACTCAGTATTCGATGATGATTGACGACGTACAATATGTTTGGGGAGCCATAAAAGTAGAAAATAACTTGGCAAATGTTGGGTACCGGAGAATTCTAGAATTAAGAATAAAGTTCACATTGCCAAATCAGGAACCTCGTTCGCAGTTCACAACATCAAAAGAAATTAAAGTAAAATCCTGTTCAAGTATAAAGAAGTTCATCACCTGATATCCCCATTGATTGTTAGTGAAATTGATAGTATCATGCTTTGATAAGATCTCCACATTGCGTACTCCGGATATCCGTCTCTCCATATATGCCCCGGAATCCTTTACATGAGAAAAGAAAGTAAACTACAAAATTTATGTATTACATAAGGATTCAGAAAATATCATGTCTCCCGCCTACACAAACAAATTATTGATAAAACTCCAAAATAGCATTTTCGTTTGACCCAATCTTTTCTTTCTCTTTATCACTAAGAAAAGACAAAATTGTCCAAAACTTGAACTACTTTGAGATTGGGATCGAGAAATTCCTTATAGGTGTGTAAGGCAATGTGGGAGGAGTTGTTGGCACATGCTAAAGAATATCCCCACCTGTTACTTAAAAAGTCCTCTGGGAAGCAAAGCTGTTGGATCTAGTTGAATTCAAGAAAGTTGGAAAGTCTTCAGAGCCTTTGCCAATACTATTTTATTTAAGAAACAGAAAGCTGATTAACAATCGCTCGTTTTTCTTATTAGCATGTGATTAGATGTTAATAATGAAAGAAAGAACATCTATTAGAAGGCAATCCCTGAGGAATTCCCATGGATTTCCAATGGATAATAATAATCTATCTTCCTCGCTTTCGCTCTTCTCAAATCAATCGCGCATACATTCGTGTATAACATCATCTTGTCTGGGTAAAAGTTATTACGATGCAACGGTGGTTGAATTACTTCAAGGTTGTCTAGATAAGCCATTTGTAAAGCCTTTCTATTGGTTTATATGGCTAGGAGTCCGATGGATGTATAGCCTTTTTCGGCTCCTTGGTGGTAAAGAGGTCCTTTGTATGGACTTGTAAATGGCTGCGATCCCACCGATGGATTTTATAATTTATATTATCTGAGTTAGTTTATGTAAAGGTCTAATTTTTTTTAAATAATAAAAATTTAAATTCGATACATTTAAAAATTTCAGCACGTTAAAATATATTTCCACTTATATAAATATTTCTCACATATATATTTCAATTATATTCCGTTCTTTTTTTTTTTTTTTGCATACAAACACAGACATCTATGCAGACATATCATAATGTACTTTAGATAAATTAAAGTTGTACCTTATAGTTTTTACAAATCACAAAAATGGCTAACAATATTTTGTATTTACAATTTAACCATCTGATTTGAAAAATTACAATTTAGCCCCTTTAATTTTTTGAAATTACAAATTTACCTCTATAGTGTTTTAAATTATGAATTTGCTCTTGAATACTATTTTAAATTATTAATTTACCCCTGAATACTATAAATTATGAATTTAGCCATGAATCCTATTTAATTATCGTCTGAGGTGCATGTAACATGGGTACACATGCATCAAACGATTCTAAACACATCTATGGCTGCTGTGTCTAGAACATGTGTTCCTAGCATTACTCTTCTATTAGTAGTATATATGGCTAGGAATCCGATTAATGTATAGCCTTTTTCGGCTCCATGGTGGTAAATAGGTCCGTTGTATCTTTGGCAATTTGTATGGACTTGTAAACGGCAGCGTTCGCACCGATGAATTTTTTTAACAATTTATAGCGTCCGGGTCAGTTTATGTAAGGATCCAAATTTTTGAAAACAATAAAAATTTAAATAACTAATTTAAATTCGATGCATTTAAAAATTTTCTGCAAGTTAAATGCTTTTCCACTTATATAAATATTAGAATTAAATTAAGGGTTGCTCTCTACACATGTTCGGGCAACACTGTTGTTTTATATTGAACATCATTGTATAAATGATCATCTAATTTTCTTGAGTTGAGATTAACTGTTACGAAAAAGTAAAAAATGTCTTGACATTGTTCTTGGCTACGGCCTTTAGACCATATTATGTACGTTGACATTATATTATTGTGTTTATAAGTAAATATGATTAAGACATTGTAAACTTGTGAGGTTGGTATATTTAGGTTCATACTGGCTTTATACTAATAAATGTTGCTATGCAACATGCCGGGTGATGAGATAAGAGATAATAAAGCATAAGGAAGATTGAGAATAGCCGTATGGCTTACTATTTAAAGAAGATGTGTTGTACCTAGGAAGCTTGTAAGTACTTTTGTTGAGTATTAGTTAGGCCGTGTTTGGGCCATGAACAAGTTGTAATTTGTAATTTTTACAAATTGAGTACTAATGTTTGTAGTTTCCACGTCCTTGGGATTATTTGGTTAATCACATTTCAAGTTTCTGCAATTTTGAGAACCTTTAAGGTTCTTATATGGTTGACAAGTGAAAATTCCTAAACTCATTTTGTTAGACGCACTAACCGGTCACTAACTAGCTTTATATTGGGATGGGTCATGACAAGAAATATTGGCATCATAGCGGAGTTTTTGGAATTTCAAAAACAACAAAATCCAATGATGTAGACGTTAATTAAGACACCATAGTTGCACTAGACTGGTATGGCTACATACTTACTTGTTTATCAAGTATGTAACCTATATTAGTAATGCAAGTCGATAGATTTGTACGGATGAGATTAGTTTGTTTAAATAATATTGCAAAGTAACATTCATGAGAGTATGAAGATTAAGATTGAATACCGGTAATCCAACCATTACGCTTAGTAAGGAGCAATTGTTCATCCCGCTATTCAAAGAAACTTTGTTCTCCGAGGTAATAGTTGAATTATGAGTTCCATGGGCTGATCCTAAAGAACAAATAAGAAGTCTATAAGTTAAGCATGTTTGAAACAAAAAATAATTTTAATCATTGGTGAAAGTTTTCATCGAGCCAAAAATAGGAATTAGTGTCAATGAATAGTTAAAATAGTGATCTATATGAGACGACATCGTTTCCCTATTTGATGAGCACGCAGAATTTATTAGATGTTAGATGATAAATATGGTTGTTCTGCTCAACAAATTATAAAATGTTTAATTTTCTTTTGGTATAACAACTATTTTATTTCCTTTAAACATGTTTTCTTATCTAAAACACGAGGGCAAACCTTGAATATCGAAAGCAAAGCATAGAGCTTACCTACAAGCAGTCCGTTGACAAAAACATGCAAAACGTGTGCGAGAGAGCTCACGTTGAGCACAAACTGATCATCAGAAGAATGTTGTTGAAACCTATGCATAGACATCATAGTAATCACTCTAGTAAATAATAATGTTGTTGCACAAACAGCAGAGAAGCAATATGGGAGAAAAATAAGAAAATGTCTCGCGTGAGAGGTTATGAAAAGAGTTTATTGGACTTGGTAAATTTATACATGGTGTTAATCAATTATAGCACTGACTCAAGGTGAAAATTTCAGTTCTTATGAACTTTAGAATAATTCACAGATTACCTGACTGTGTACCAAAGATAATCAGAAGCATCATTTGTTGTATTCATTTGCTCCAATAACGTATCCGACCTCAGTAAGGTGTCATCAAAATTGGGAATAACTTCACTATATTGTTCCCATCTTTCGATGGCATTGAACTTGATAACTTCTGCTGTTGATCTTTTATTGTACTGTGTGCTCACCTTTTCAGAAGAACAAAATGCAGAAAATTTACTTGTGAGTAATAATCAATTTACTGAAATGAACTACATTGATCTACAACTCCCGATTAATGAGAATACTACTCCTGTACGTTCTGCCATTTTTGCACTGTTATTCAATCGTACGATACGAGTAAAATTACAATATACGGGTAGGACTTTGTGACAAGATGCTTCCGCTGATAATACATATTCCCTTCTCTTTTTTCACAGGTTCAACGAGATAATGTCTGTGTGCACCAAGAATTTGGAGCACACATCCAAATGGGTATATAAATGATAAAATCCTTTGGTTCATCAAAAATTTGTAGATACATCAAGTAACATTCCTTGTTAAAGAAAGAGGTTGACAGTTTGAAATAACTTGCCTTGGCAGTGTTGAAGGCTACATTCTTGCAGTCAGGTAAGATGCTGATTGATTCTTGAGGCAATTCGTACGTTGTATTTTGGAACACAACAGGTATGACATTTTTCCCGTCATTGTTTATTAGAAAGGCTGCACATTCTCCCGATTTTCCTTGGAAGACAACAGCCTAGATTACACAATAATTGACCAATATCAGACTGTTTAATAGTGCAATTAAGAAGAATAAGAACGAGTGTTAGTTTTGAATACAGATCTTACTTCTTGTTGTTCACCCAAAGGTAATGAAATTTGTATTCCCGAAAGTAAAGCCTCTGAGCATAGCTTTATCGCAGCATGTAAGCCTTTGAGATGACCCCATGTTGGTTGCCGAATTAAGCCTAAAATTATCAAATGTGGATATCGAGTTTTGTTGATATATCACCAAATATAATAGCAGGGTTTGGCAAAGAATTGATGACTTACCATATTCATCAAGAGGGGCTAGATCATAATAACTTGTCGGGACATAAGCAGCGGCTGTTCTTCCAAAATTTGTACCTCCATGATACTATAACAACAAATGATGTTAATTATTCCTCTAATATACTCACTAATTAAGCTCCTTTATTCTCACTTTTCAAGCCAATATTCTCTTGTTACTTATAAAAAATTAAACATTTTCTACTTGAAATTTTCAAATATATATGACTACCAATTTAGGACATTTCAAAGTAGAAAGATGGACCAAGAGTATGAGACACATAGTATATATTTGAGTTTCGTATCATTCTAGAGCTTATGACTTTTACAATTCGGACGGTGGTGTCAATGATTATTATTTTTGTCCTCATTTGAATTTTTTTATAATTTTTTGTTTTGCATCAATTTTTGTTTATTTATTTTTTCGCCTCAACCAAAAAAAATAAAAAACTAAAATTATGTTAAAAAAATAAAAAAATTCAAAAAAGACAAAAATTAAATTAAAACATGATCTGTTTTGACTTATCTTAATTTCATCTTTACTAAAAAAAAATTTAAACTTTTGAACAAAATTTTAAAAATTTTAGATTTTTTTCATCGAGATGAACTAACAAATCTCAAGAAATTAATGAACAGATAAAAAATAAAAAAATTGAAATAAAGAGAAAAAATTTAAAAAAAAAAAGAAAGATAATTTGGGACAAATAGACATGAATAAATACCAAGAGCTTATCATTACCATGTAGTAGTTGATAAAGCTCCCATACTTCTTTGAAATGAATAGGGCAACATTAAAAGCAATGTCCTCAGGCGACCTTGTTCTTGTCTTCTCATCACCATATAGTTGATAGCTTCAACAAGAAAACAATGGCAGAAAAGAGAATTATAAGATGTGGTACTGATCACCTCTTTTATTCTACCTCTAATGGTCTAAAAATTACTTTAAATAATTAACTTTTCATAAATATTTGAGTAAATTACTCAAAAATGTCCCTCTACTTTAACCCTAATTTCACTTTGGTCAGTATCCTTTTCAATGACTCAATTTTATCATTAATTTAGATTTTTGTTCCAATTAGGTCAAATCAATGACTTTGGTCTGCTTTTATAACGGATAGTTAACTGTTAACCCAAATAGATGGACAGATTAGTAACATTACTTCATTACCTACCAGTTAATTGTCAAATGAATAATATTCCTTCCTCTCTCTCTCACTTAAAGTTCCCCGACAAACTTTTTAGGCGATCTTTTCATCTAATTGAACCACTCCAATGGAACCACCATCATCAACAAGAAGAATCAGAAGATTGTAATCTTTGATTGATTTTCTCATAAAATATTAAGTATTCCGAAAAGAGTAGTGTTTTAAAATTAATACAGTGAACTAAGTCTTAACCTCCTGATTATTGGGCTGCAAACTGCAATTATAGTCCAATATCGTACGTGCGGTCATAGGTATGTCTTGTTTGGATGAGAGAATGATAAGGGAATCAAGAAGGGTTGTCCCGGGGGGGTTAGGTACTTGAACGACTGGCATTGTATAACTAGGCCTTGGTGGTTGAGAAAACTGGGCAGTCGGCACCAATGGTTGTTGGTGGTGGTGGGCTTGGTGGAAGGGTAGATTCTGTCTGCCATATGGTTCTAGCTTGGTGTTGGTAATTAGCTCATGAACCTTTTGGCGTGATGCATCATCTGTAGTAGCCCTTGAAAACATGGAAGAGGGTAACACGGAAGCTTAGATGGAAGAGAGTAACATGGAAGCTTCTTAACAAGTAAGAAGACTTCAGTGGCTTTTTCTTGATTCACAGAGACAGAGAGAGATTCTCGTGCGGATAGGGAGTAATGGTAGCATGAAGTTATCAAAATGGCCTTGAAAACAGTTAACATATGACTTGTTGTCATAAAAAAGTAACCGGTGTTATCGAATGGACCTGATTGGAATAAAAACGTAAATGTAAAATTAAAATTGAGTTATTTAAAAAAGTAGAGACCAAAATAAAAATAGAGTCAAAACATATGGACTATTTGAGTAATTTTCTTGCAAATCTCAATCCTTTATTCAACTCATTTAACGATACACATACATGACTCTCGAACTAATTTTTTAATAGCATTTTTGCAAATACATAGCATTAATTTGTTTATGACAAACATCTATATAGTATTCTACGCATCTAGGGTTCACACATCTAACCCTTCATTATATAAAGAGTAATTTTTTTCTTACAAATCTTAACTCTTCATTCAACACATCTAACGGTTTAAAAATATCTCTCACATAAACTTACGTTTGAATGGTATTTCAGTAAATATTTACCCTTTTAATGATAAAAATTTAGATGACAATATTAGAAAGTATCTTCAAAAATATTCTTCTTTTAGATGACATTTTTATAAATAATTATTTTTTTTATAAATATTAACTTTTTATTTTACACATCTAAAGATTTTAAAATATGACTCTCATGTTTGTTTTCTTTCACTTTAAGGTTAATTACTTGGTTGAAGGTTTTTAAGAAGTAATATTTTTAATTTTTTTTGAAACTTTATATTTTTATAAATTCATGTAAATTATGTCACTGTACATTCTAAAAATGATTTAAAGTTTTTGTACAGCCTTGATTACTTTGTTATGACCAATGATAAAATTGGGAGGTGACAATTATGCCTCTGGAAGATTTCTTCATTGGAAATCGTGTATTTCTCCAGGGAATATTTTTTCTTTGAAGAAAGTACTTACAAAGCTGTCCAGTTTTCTGTCCAAAATGATGGCTTACTGGGCGAGTTTGGTCCCGCAAATGTTTGTCCACATCTCATACCGTTGCATGTGTTGATCTAAAAAGTGAAACCAATTTAGTTAGTTTCTAAATCACTATGCATATATAAAGAAACAAATGTTTGTATGCATGTAATTCATCTGAAGTTGACCGACCACAGGATCAGGAGCATCATCTTGCTTGCACATCATCCACGGCACGCCGGTTTGAAGTCCCACGGCCATTTCTGCTGCCCAGCGAACGTAAGGAGGTCCTCTCTCATGAAAAGCGCTTTCAATATTTTGGTACTCGTTCTCGATCTACATGTTTCATGCAATATTAATCAACAAAATTGCCAAGTTGTTTTTTGGTTATTCAACCCATCGAAGAAACAAAAAAACTTAGGGATAGTTTTAGGGAAGTGTACATCATTCCCAACGACGTGGAACTTCATCTTCTCCGGACGAATGAGATTCCAGACACTAGTGCAAAGGAAAACTCCTTGTACTTTCCGCTTATTGCCATTATTGGGGGTGGGTGGGGGGGTTGACAGACAACTAAAAATGTTTATAGTATTCTCTCAGCTTTTTTTGCCCTGAACGAAATATTGGGCATGCAATTGGGTTTGGACATGGTTCACCATTGTTACTCCCTTAAGAAGGCCCCACTTAAATTCTCTTGTGAAGGAGATGCGTGGAGGCCCAAGAAATATTTTATTCAGTCTTGAGAATCTAGGAAAAATTTAGTTTTGGGGTTTCCGTCCTTAGTCAAGGGGATTGACCCTATCATGGTTGAGGTCTAGGGTGTGGGAGTACCCCGCTGGTGCCGAAGAAGCCGTCGGAGTTTCACATGCGTTGAGTTTCTTTCGATTTGTAATCAGTTAACAATAAAATTAATTCTCTATTTTTTTTGTTTTTTTTTCCAGATAAGTTCTTCATGCTAATTCTTATTTCTCTGTTTTGTCAGGCCTAGCTGCTGCTCAGAGCTTAGTGAGCACTGACCCATTTGTCGTCGGTGTCATTGATCGTGCATTTTTTCTACATTGGGTCAGAGGATTTTGGTAGCATGGATCGATGCGCTCATATGCCCCTGAATTACATTCAATGCACATCATCTTTCATTGCTAAGCAGGGGTTTCCGGTTGATGCCAATAAGGATTTGATCATTTACTTCTATCATTGATGCTTGCAACTCGACCCTACTCCGTATGAGCCACCATCTTTTGATTATTCAACATTCGAGGCATCTTTCGACTCTGACAAGATAGTTCCCTTTGATAATTCTCATCGCGGGGTTTCTCATAATGATCCTGATCTGCCCAAGAACAGTCCTATCCCAGAAGTCTCACCCTTTGCCTCCCATCCATCAATTTCAACAATGGAGTGCTCATGGTTTTTTGGATTGTGTCGGCTACGATCCATTAGTGCAAGAGGGTGTTGGGATAATAGACCCTACTGATCCTACTGGGGTGACACCTTGTCCTTGTCCCCGCTGATGAAATGCCATTTCACGCAGTGGCCTGCAGCCATTACAGGTGGTGCAGTGACTCAACAACTGTTTGTTCATCCAACATTGTTCCATATGTTACCTCTTTTATCCCGCAGGAATGGGCTATACTTCGTCCCAGGGACATGTTCAATAGTCAACTCCTCATCGAACAAGAACTTATCTCTTTGTAGATCTTTGGTGAGGAGGAGCATAACCCAAAGAGAGCGTGTGTTGAAGGGGAAGACCTATTCGATACTATGCTGTCAGCTCCTCATCTTTAGGGCCTGATCCCCCTAACGCATTTGTGTACCGTTCCCTTATTCAGGGACGTCACATTTCTATCAACAGCTCTCGGGATCTAGAAATGTCGGGCTAGATGAACCTGGATGATTTTTTTGCTAATTCTTGTCCTGCAGCTGCATGGTAATTTTACTTTTGCCTACTTTCATCTTGTATCTTTTCTACCCAATTTCTTGAATTGGTTATATTATGCTTTTTTAGCTGTCCAAGTTGGGCTTAATAATTGGTCAGCATTTGGAGGAGGTGAGGGGTGAGCCTCTCTATGAGCAGTCGTTCATCAAAGGAGCACTTGGAGCTGAGAAGATTACATCAGCAGCGAGCACAGCTAAAGCCAAATCTGAGCGGGTAAATCCCGAAGTCGAGCTGTTAGGGTTATCCAGGGCGAAGACAGATTTCAAAGCTAAAAAGGAGAAGTAAAACACTGAAAGAGTCCTTTCCGATGAGAAGGTCTCTCTCAAGATTTAATCAGGAAGCTAGAGGTGGACAAAGTACAAATGAAGTCGGATTTTAATAACGAACTGCACAGTTTAGAGACAAATACCTTCAAATACCTTACCCAGCTTGGCGCCTACCAAAACTGGAGTTTTCTGAGGGGTTTATGTAGTGCAATTTTTCAAATGGGGGGTTGATGTTTCTCTGACTCTTCTAGTGTAATGGGATATGTTCTCTTTCGTTGCCTAGAAGTTTCGAGATAAGGTTTCAGTTACTATTGAGGACCTAATTACGACGATAGGAGTGTATCGCGATATTCCTGATGAGAGTCGTCATCTGGTCCCCCCTGAGGCTTTGCTCAACTACTTTTCAGTGGAGACATATCTGGGCTACCTTTGATTACACGATCTAAAACTGGGGTTGGGGAGAGCTCAAAAGCTTTTGAGGGTCGCAAGAGGGATCTAGCCCTATCAGGTGACCAGTCACTGGTTCTTTCCTCCCCAACACGAGCAGTTCTAGTGAGCAATGTGGTGTTGATTCAAAAAATAGCTCATCTTTCTATGTACAATCGCACTGCTCCTCCTGTTCTCAGGAAAGAAACACGGCTGATGCTTTTGAACCTTTTTCTATTTCTTCTTATCTTTTGGTTTAGAAGCAAAATATTTCTCAAATATAAACACATTTTTTAATTTTTTTCATTACGCCCTCTGCTGCTTAGAGTTCTT
>JABCMJ010026657.1:0-19727 GCA_014822125.1 Arbutus unedo | reverse complement strand
AATAATATATGCATACACTTATATTTTTGAATTAAAGAATAAATCACTTTTATGCATAAATGTTTAATTTTTTCAAATCAATTCAATGTCTCTCAAATACTAATTTTTTAATTTAGCATACAATAAAATTTCAAAAATTTAAAAGTATCATACGGATTTTTTAATTTTAACAAAAATATGACTTTAAAAATAATATGATTTTAAATTGTTTAAAAATAACAATTGTTTAAATTTTAAAAATACTTATTGTTAAAATAGTATGATTTCAAAAATATTCACTTTTTGCGACGGGATACCCAGTCATCGAAAACAATAATACCTTTTGCGACGGCCTCGTCTGCCGATGCAACGGAGAGTACTTTTTGGCGACGACAAATGGCCCCGTCGCAAAAAATACTAACTGTTTGCGACTGCTACGTTGACCGTCGCAAAAGGTACTCAGTGTTGGCGACCGCGGGGTTTTCCATTGCAAAAAGTACTCCTTTTTGCGACAGGAAACGCCCCGATCGCCAAAAGTAGTACTTTTTTGCGACAGGAAGCATGCCGTCGCAAAAGGTACACTTTTTACGATGAAAAACACAGCCGTCGCAAAAAAATTGATTCAAAAAGCCTTTTTTCTAGTAGTGTGAAGTCTTGCAAAAACTTTAGTGAATTGTTTTTCAAAATATTGTTTTGATAAATTACCTATAATTAATATTTCATAGGCGCATGAATATATATACGTTGCTACTGACAAAATGAAAAAAAATAGAGAAATGGAAAACTTCCTTCACCGATAATATTAAATATATTAAAACAAGAAAGAAAAAACTTTCTTGTTAATAAAAAAATAGAGAGTAAGATTAGAATACATAGATAAAATAGAAAATATCCTTTTTCTTTTTGTACTTTTGGTTACCTAAAATACACCATAAATTTCGGAGTAATGGAAAAGAACTTCATATATATTAATGAGTTTAACAGTCAAAAACATTAATATTTCATTAGATTCGATCAATGTATATACTGAGGGTACATCTAAGATTTAATAAATATCAAAGGGATATAATTAATTTCAATAGCTATGTTTTTAATTTTAGATGCAGGACCCATATTCATGACAAAATGCTATTTTCATTTCAGGATGTTATGTAATGCACCAATCTGATTTTTAAAATATATGGCAATATCAGTGATATTTTGTAGGATTTTAGGACTAATCAAACTTTTAATTTTGAATGTAAAAAATGAAATAATAATTATATTCCTGTGACTAGTATATTACTTACTAGCATTTCAATTATTTTACAAAGAGTTTTCTTGCAAACAAATTTTGTATATAAATATTCTAGGAAAATTTTAACATTATATTACTTTACATTTTTGGTTCTTCAAATATTATTCCGAATTCCTTTGTCTGCCAGTAAGTAGCATTTTAAATAAACATAACAACTTTAAACCGAACCTTCACCAAAAAGTAAAAAAAATAATTACACTAAAACAGATAATTAACCCAAGATAATAAGAGAGAAAATGACTCCATGCAGAAATAATAGTTTAATTATTGACTAAACGGAACATATAATAACTCCATCTTGAAATTAATATCAGTCGCATTTTTATGTTTCAATTTTTTTAATTTCTAAAAAATATTAAGTAGGGTACTAATTGAACCCTAATCAGCAGCAATTATTGATGTTCACAAAGTGTCATAAAAATTAAGAAAATATATAAAAATATGAAGAAGTACATTACTAGTTGTTTGTAAAATTTTCCTTTTTTTTTTGTTTTTTAACATATGCTTTCTTTGTTTCGTCCTTATTTGTATGAATTTACAACATAATGCCATTATGTGCCAAAAATAAACTAATGGAGAGATAATTATTTAAATTTGTATAAATAAAAACAAAAAGGAAGTAAAAATATAAAAAGAAGAGTGATAGTCTTGAAACACGACCATAGAGAATTTTGAGCCCATTTGGGATTATAATTCCATTTGTTTTTTTTTTATTCTACCGCCAGTAATGTTTATCTAAAAGACTCATTTCAAATAGATATAAAAATCGACGGCTATTACCAGACCCCTCAACGTAGCAAATTCCCCAATCCAACGGTAGTTAAGCCAACACTCAAAACACTGAAAACGATGACCGTGCGTAGTGCGCACTGGGTAGCCCGCGAAAAAAACACACCGTTGCGCGCACATGACACCAGTGCGCACTGTAGCATTATCTCTCTAGCCGTCCCCCCAGAACGTAAAAATCGGCTCTCTCTCTCATATAAAATTCCACTGCCCGTCGGATACACATGAGAGAGGAAAGAAACCCTCGCCACCTCGTTAATGCTTTTTCCATCAAGAACTTTCCGGAGAAAATTTTGTCTGAGTAGTCAATAAGGGAGTGGTTGCTTGATTGATGGTGATTTTGGGGGAAGGTGGAGAGACAGAGGCAGAGAAGTTTATGGCAATGGGAACAACGGAGAGATCGAAGCCGCCGCTGAACAATTTCGCGACGCCGTATTTGAAGTGGGGGAACCAGAAGGTATTGAGGTGTAAGAAGGTGAGTCTGAGTGGTGAAGATATTGATCGGACGGAGGAGAAGTTTCTGATCGGTCGGCGGAAGGAGAGTTTGAAGAAGGACTCGTCTCTGGCGGAAGATATTGGGCGTTCGGAATGCAAATCAAAGCCGAAAAACGACGAAGACGATGGAATCGAGGCGGTTAGGGAGAAACTGATGTTCGATCTTCAGAAGGCGGTGGACAAGATGAAGTTTGCGATTTTAGGGGACGGAATGAAGGAAACGCCGGCTTTAATGGAGGAGCTGGAGCCGGAGCCGGAGCCGGTGAGGCCATGGAATTTAAGGACGAGACGAGCTGCGTGTAAGGCTCCGGAAGGAACGAACGGCGCTGTCGGTGGCGGTGGTACTGACGGCGGAGCAAAGAGCCTGAAGGTTGACGTGCAGAAACCAAACTTTCGAGGAGATTCCACCGCCGCGGCGGATGCTCTGTACGGCGCGAAGAGAGAGAGGGCAAAGTTTTCAGTTTCCCTTTCAGGGCGAGAGATTCAGGAGGATTTTACGCTGATGACCGGACAAAAGCCGCATCGGAGAACCAAGAAGCGCCCTAAGATTGTGCAAAATCAACTGGATGTAAGTAAAATAAATCGTTTATGGTTTTGTCAATTGCTAAGATTATATTTTGGGTATCATTATAATTACATCGAAACAATCGATCGACTGAAAGGCCCAACACTATACACCCACCCCAATCCCAACAATCATAAAACCAACGGATAAGACACAGACGTAGCGTAATGAGCAAGAAATAATCAACTCTCGTCTTTTGCATAAGATTGACCTCTGAACTCTCAAATTCGGAGTTAAAATTAATGGCCACTGAGCTAACCCCACTTGGTTTAATCAAACTGTTTATAAACTCCGTTTTCTATTTCTATGATAATTCCTATGTTTCCATTACTATTTCTGTATTCCGCTGTGTTGCCGAATTCACTGTTCTATTGATTTCTGCAGTCTCTTTTCCCAGGCTTGTGGCTGAGAGAAGTTACAGCCGATATGTACAAAGTTGCTTAACCTCGAAATGTAATTACTCTACTCTATTTGTCTTGAATCGAGTCTGATTTTTGTGATTGTGGAATTTTTATCTGAACTCTGCTAATTTTGTGTTTCAGTTTAATAATTGGCGGAGTTGCTGGGACATTCGAAGTAATATGTTTGCTGGGACACTGCTGTGGTCTGACCTATTGTTAGTGGTATACTCAATACTGCTCCACCTTTGTCAGTTAGGAATTCGATGAAAGTGTTGAATTCTCGGTAGATATGGTTTATGCTTTGTTGGTTCATAGTGCTAATCTTATTCAGATACGTTATTCAATTACATAAGTATGGTGAGGGGAATACTTTTGTATAGACAAAAGATGGATAGATTTATTAGGAGGAAGGGAAAAGCTTTCGTATGTTGAACTTGTTTTTTCTGGTTATGTCATAGGATCTTGAGTTGTCTTCTTGGCAAAATTGTGATTTTATCTTTAACATTTTGAGTTTATATATTTGGCAATTTTGAAGCTTAAGAAAGTGTATTTAATGTTTTTATTGGCAGTGAAACATTAATGTCGATGTTTATATTTATTTCATATTTCAAACGCCTGTCTCTTTCTTTCATGAAGCTTAACTTTTGTTTTGTATAAATTCTTGGGCTTGATCTACTATAAAGTACCTTAATTATTTCTACTGCATAATAGTACTAAATAATAATAAACTCAAATCTTCTCATATGTCCTCAGTTCCTGTTGTCAACTTAAACTACAGGTCACAATGAAGATAACATATTAAAATTGGTTAGTTTTAACGCATTTACAAACATGCGGTTCTAATTTTAAAAATCTAAAGTGTTATCATGCGGGCTCTCTGTCTCTTCCCCCTACTACCCAATGTTAGTATATAAATTTTGTTATGTTTACCATAATAAACTTATATCTGGTTTGTTACTTCATTCAGTTTCATAAATTTTTTCTGGATTATTGGCTTACTGTTGTTTTTTTTTTTTTTTGGATACTCCTTAATTTTCAAAGTGTTGTACAAGAAGTTAACTGTTATTTTTTATTTTTGAATTGGGGATATAGACATATAAAAATTGCTTACCGGTGATTAGTTCTTTGAGTGAGAGTTCAAATTGATGCCTGGGATGTTAGATGTTTTATGTTGAAACTTTCTTCTTGTTTATGGTGATAGAGATACTGGCAAAACAATGAGAATATTTCCAGACATTTTTAGTCTTTCAATTTATTTTTCTTAGCCAAAAATTGTTACTCCACCAATAATCTTTCTTCTGTTTTAAGATTGTGGCAAGAGCATGGAGAACACACACACACACACACACACACACTCTCTCTCTCTCTCTCTCTCTCTCTCCAAATTTGGTTCGATCTATACTAAAAAAGTTACTCGTACCTTTCTCTTAATTGGTCCTCGGATAATTTACTGCTTTTAGTTAAAATTTGGAATCAGCCCCCAGCCTTTTCTTATGCCAAGTATATTCAACATTTGGTGGTTGGAGTTGTTGCTATGTTTTTTCGCAGCTATAACTGTAACTTTTTCGTCTATATATTATTTTATGTCTTTAATTTATTAATCCAAAAAAAATGATAAAGATAAGTAGAAAATCACTATTCAACTGAACTCTAGTTTGTTTAATTTCTAATTTTTTTTTGTGCTTGTTCACAAAATATGCAGAATAAAAGACATTCGGTTTCACTAATTAAATGGACAAAAACTTGATTCTCGTATAGATTCTTGCTACAAGGATCCAAAACAAAAAATATTATTTTTCAACGAAATATATAGATCTAGCTACCTTCATAACAATAGAGAAGAAAACAATTCGAAAAATAGAGAAAAAACAATTAGGGTTACTGGTGTAATCGGTTTGGTTTGGTTCGGTTTGGAGGAGATCCGCAAATCAATTAGGAAATTTTGATTTAGGATTTTTCAAACCAAAACCGAATCAAATTATTTCGTTTTGGATTTTTGTTCAATTTTTTATTTGGTTGTATCAAGTCAATTGTTAGAAACTAGATTTTTTTATTAAAAATTAATTATTTGAACTATTAAATAGTTAAACTGAACATAAAAGTTACATATTAAAAAAACCAAGAGTATACAGATTAAAAATAAATAAAGATTACCAAAAAATATATATGACGAAAGAAATACAACTTACAAAAAAATTTAGATTATAACAAAATATCGATGTTTTTTATTCTGGTCCTATTCGGTGTGGTATTTAGAGCTTCAAAATCAAATCAAAAACTGAAATATTCTACAAAAAAATCAAACCGGACGAATTGAACTAAAAAATCAGACCAAACTGTCAATTTGGTTCGATTTTTCGGTTTAGACTTATACCCCTAGTTAGGGTTTGGTCTAGTGTGGAAGAAAAGATCCAAAAATGTAAATCAAAAAAAGAAGGGATGATGTATTTGCTCCCGCGATCGCCTAACGAGCTTCTCTCGGCTATAATTTGGTCTGGTGTGACATCTCTCTTGCATAGAGGACGAACGCCAATAGTCTACTTTTTCTCTTTCCATAAAGTTATATATCATCTTTTTAAAAGCGAAAATATTTAGGTAAATTTGTAATTAGTCCAGAACCCTCCCTAATCGTGGAATTAATAGTCCCACATACCTCTCCAGGATTGAATTGCCCTCTCGAGGAAGGATAGTTAATCCAGTTGGAATTAATAGTCGAGGGATAAAAATCTATACAAATATAGAATTAAAATGAGCGGAGAGATTATTAGTCCAATTCTACCTCTAATTCTCCAATCAAACAAGCCTGTAAAGTATTATAGGTCAATTATTTTTTATTCAAATGCCAACCATATTTTTGTTCATAATTTGCATAGCAAAAATATTTCTTTGTTGTATTTGAATGAAATGCTTAGGGTAATTTTATACCTTAGGTAAAACATTAGGACAATATTATAATTTTAAAGGGATGAAATTCACTAATTAACTTACAAGTCTCTACCATTAATAAGAACTTTAGAAAATTGAGTAGGATTAAGTGGAGACTACTTTCTCCACTTTTGTTTTTAAATAATAAATTTTATAACACAATTAAAATTGAAATTGACTTATTATTTTGGCCCTCAAGATGAAAGGTTAAAATAGTAAACCATGAGATAATATTCATTTCATTTCTTTAACCAAACATGATTGTTTTCTTAAAAATCTCACTTTCCTCTTCATAAACCAAACAAGTAAAAAATATGTAACTCCACTTTTCCTCCCTTCCTTTTCTTTTTCTTTTCCTTTACCTCTCCTCCCCTTCCCTCAATCCAAACTACGCGTAAGGGTCTTGCTAATCACCGCTCACTAAGCGGTAAATAACATTCACATAATACCAAACAAATACGAATTTCAATGCACATTTTACAGATATTAATGTATATTGACGAATATTAATACACAATTTATGAATATTAATACATTTTTTATACATTATTCACTGTTTAGTGGGTATTTTCTTATTGTTAATATATTTTGTTATATAGCACGCATAATAAACATTTTCCAGACAGTCCAACGTGTATGCTCTAGTATTACCTAAATTTTGGTGAGAATAGTTGCTTTCGTGATCAAAAGTTCTCTTACGTGCATGTCACGACATAAAATAAAATCACAATGCCCCATTCACTTGTTAGGAAATAATGACAAAATTAATTTTTCTGTAATTTTTTTAGTGTTTAATTATTAAAAAAGTAGTAAGATCTTTAATTGAAATTTTCTCATTAGGATTAACTTTTTTTCAAATCATGTCCTGTCAAATTCACAGAATTATACGTAGTGAGAAAATCTTAATATTTCTATTTGGACTGTGGCTAGTGTATCTGAGTAGTGTGGTGGCCGATAAGAGTGGTCGAGTAGCATGGATGAGTATAGCGGCCAATTATTGTGTCCGAGTAGTGTGGTAGTCGACTAGAGTGGTTGAACAGAGTAGTTTGTGTAGTGGCCGAATCATTTTTATTTCTTTTCTTAAGTATGGGGCCCAATTGGCCTGTACACTAATGCTATCAAGATGTCATCTATAGCACTTAATACATATAACATGCATCAATTTATAAAAATGTGGTCTCCTGTCATATGTGATCGAGGAAAAGTTAGTTTTTGGTGTCAACCTCTTGACTGGTGATATAGCTAGCATGGTGGCTAGCGAACATCGGGTAACTCTGGTAAGTGTTGTTGGACATGGAGTGGAGTTTTTATGGTTGGATTGAGGATTAGTGGATGTGGTGGATCTTGGAGCTTGAAAGGTGTATCAATGAAGGTTGAAGAATTAAGGATGAAGATAAATGAGGGTGAGAGGATAAGAGACTAATTTAGAGAGATGTTGGTAATGTAACATGGCTAAGAGTGTGTGGGTATATATAGAGGTGAGATATTGAGTGTGAGGGATGGTGGAGTGTGAGCGTGCGGCTAGCTGAGGTGATTGTTGAGTGGAAAAGAGGGTGGAGTAAGAATGTGTAGAAACAAAAGGGGTTGGAATATGATTGTATTGTTTTGAGTTGACTATGGATTTTGTGTGAGGTTCGAAACTGGTCGCGAAACTTGATCGGGTATTTTGCCAAATATTATGCAACGGAATTCTATTCAAAATAACAATTTAAATATTTTAGAATCAATTCAATTTTTATATAATGCACATTTGAAACTAAAAGGCTCGGTATATAAATACATGGATAATGCTTATTTAAAATTGCAGATCCTTATAGATTTGAATATCAAATAATTTTTAACCATCTCATACAAATTTTTTGATATTTGCTCCGATTTGATCTACCCCATTATCATCCCGACTAATAAGGCATACAATGGTCCCTCCATGGCAATGACTTGCAAAAAAAGCTAAAGACCCCGATGTGGTGCTAGCCAACACCCCTCTGATGCCTAAGTCACATTGAATAATCTTTTGTTGGGGAGAAAACAAGATGAAAAAATAGTACTGGAATGATAAGCCATACCTATACTGTTTGTCTAGGATTTACTTTTATGTTTCCTTAGGTCTTTTAGTCCTACCCAGAGTATATTTTTACGCAGTGATGATAAGGTGATCTTCTCCAATTTCTTAGGAAGATAAGGATTATATTCGTGCAAATCCGCATACAAGGTGGGGTGCTCCCATTAGGTTTCCCTCTTCATTTACATTCCGTCTTAGCCAGCCCAAGCCCTTGCTTTGGATAAGGGGAAGACCCACTTTTCTTGGGATAGGAACCACTTTGGTCGAGTAGGATCCTTGGCTAAGCAGCCAAGAAGATCAAATAAAAAAGGGCCAAGAAGACCTCTTCGGTCATTGATTTCCTACTTATCAGCTACTTCCCTGTTGTCGGGGACAAATATAGAGAATCCTCGGGAGCAATTTCAAAAAATTTTGGGAAATTGACGGTGGTGGTTACTTTCACTTTTCGGCTAGAATTTAATGCTTGTGTTATGTCTTTCAAGATCATGACACATGGAGGTATATCTACCTATTGGACGTGCTAGCTGTTACAGGGTAATAACGCAAGCTGGTTATTGGGCTAGGTGTCCTTATTTAGGCTGTTAAATGAGCTGGCCTCCAAGGGCCACGATCTCACCAAGAAATCTTCACTTTTTTTCATCATTTTCACACAATTGCAACCCACAATTTTCCTTCCTCAAATTGCCTTGTCCTTTGCTTTTTACTTTTAAAGTGCAAACTTCTTCCTCGCCTCATGGAAACTTTTCACAGGTGCTCGTCTTCGTCTTTGGGTAAGTCTTCATTCTCTGTTCTTTCCCCTTTTCCTTTTTTTCATTTCTCGCTTTCTCTATTACTATGGGACTTGGACCACCCATGAACCTGCATCTCGCGGGCTTGGGGCACGAAGGTGGGTACACTATTTTATGCCTTTGCTATTAGGTGACCTTGCATTCTCGGGCCCCTGTGATGAGTTAGTTTTTTGATAGTTCCAGTCTTCTTCTTTATTATAGGAGCATGTTCCCTTGGATAAAGTCTGTCCTTTCCTATTTTTAGGCCATGATTCTAGGAAATTCAAGTGCGATTGGTGGTCCATCCCCTACAAGGGTGCATTCAGGGTTGAGCCCTTGCCGTCTTCCTCTTTAGGTGCTTATCCCTCTATCTGTGGTCTTTTCGTCCAGCTATAAGATTAACACCATTGCATTCTCCCTCACTGACCTCAACCTCGATCTATTTAGAAGGATGTACCAAATCCTACATGAGGTTGTTCTTAGGGTTTCCTCGCCTACCTACCGAGCTTGTACCTCAAGTGTTTCTAAAGTGTGCCTCATTGCCACTCTTTTGAAGGGAGTTCAGGCTCGCTTTCCCCGTGCCCATTAGGAGTGTTCTCAGCTATTTGAATTTATCCCGAGGATAGTTGGCTCCAAACCCTTAGTGAAACTTAGTAGGACGCATGGTACTATGGGCAGCCAGTTCAAATGAGGAGGCCGAGTTGGACTGTAGGACCTTTTTGTATGTGTATCATATAAACCTAGGACTACAAGGATGATACTTTTTCTCCAATAGGAATATGACCCTTACCTCGGTAGATGGACCCCCCTCCTCAATGAAGAACTAGAAGGAAAATGTTTTCTTCATGTTCAAGGCTGATTGAGAAAGGCCTGATTGGGAGTACACAACTAGCTCCTTTCGAATTTGGTGCTTATGGGAAGAGCCGTTGCCCGAATGTAAAAATAGTTATTAGCTTTCTCCTCTTTTATATTCTTTTCTCCTTGTCCTCTAATCTTGTCGATTGTGTTTAGGGAAGCTAAGACTGAACCTACCCAAGCCGGAGGAGGGTCTTCTCAAGAAGGCACAAAAACACTACACTCATCAATTTCCCTGCTTGTCATGGTAGCAGAGTCTCTGGCCAAGTATCTATCTGGCTAGGAGCCTAAGAGTGAGACCTTCGCCTTTGAAAGTGGTAACCTTTTTTTTTGTTGCCATTTCACTACTTTGCTATGCCTATCTTTGCTTTTGCTACCTTGATGGGGAATACATCGAGGAGCAAATACAGATAGATCGCAAAAATATTGCTAGGATAAAACAAAAGAGAGACTCCATTGGGGAGGGGTTGGCGTTGAAGAAGCACAAGCATCCGAAAAAGATTGAGGATCCGTCAACATTCATCAACTCAGGTGTGATGAATAAAGGGGTGGGATCCATGAACCCCTCATTGCCTTGAGCATTTCGGAGGATGACCCTACCTAGAATAAGGCAAGGGCATCCAGTAAGAAAAAGAAAATTGTAGCTTTTATTGATAAGACATCACCAAGTTTGGAAAAGAAAGGGAATGAGAGCGAGACTAAGCAGATTGGGCCAAGGATAGTCTTTAGTGACAGGTGATCGCGAGAAAAGCAATAGCGTTATTTGGGAGTCCTCTCGACAGGGAGATACGACACGAGCTAGACGACCAAGATCTCATCTTCTTGGCTGCCTCCACTGCTTGCCAACTGAGCTTTTCCCTTTTTATCTTTCAACTTTAATTTTCTCGTCCTATTCATAATATTAGCTATCACTTTCACAAATTTTTTGTTTTGAGAATGAATTTTACAATCACATTTTTTGTAACAAGTTGAGAACATCAAATAGGGAGTGGGAGAAGGCCTGCAAGGATTTAGAAAGTGAAAAAAATAGAGTTACAGATTATAGGCTCTATTGGAAGGAGCTGGAGAAGGCTACCCTGCGAGAAGAGCTTAATTTGAGGAAGGGACAAATCTCTAGCCTTTACTAACTATTCTTGAGAAGGCTGCTGCTACAAAAGAGGGAGAGAGAGAGAGAGAGAGTTCTAGGGCGAATTCCTAATTTACAAATTAAATATAGTATGGGAACCCAAAATATAATTTTAATAGTTCTAGGACGAATTCTTAATTTATTAGTATTCGGGTAATTTCAATAGTTTAGTGTGAACTAGGGTTGAGTTATTATTGACGCGATTTCACAATAATTATGAATTTGACGAGATTTTGTAATGTGCGTATTTAAAATACTCTAGATTTTTATGTCATAAATTATAAGTCTAAGCTTTAACTATAAAATCTAATATCGGATAAGGTTACTTGTAGAGGTTTTTTTTTAAAACAATTAGTGGTAGCATATAAATTAACTATAGTTGTATTTTTGAATTTTAAATATTAATTTAGTAAAAATTTACAATTATCAACAAGATAAGATTAATCATGTAATAAATAAAACATGATACATATATACTAAAATCAAGTTAGGGTAGTAATGTATTTTAAATAATCTAAGACTAAATTTGTAAAATCAAACAGTACTAGGGGTTCTTAGATAATAACCAAACTTTAAACCTTGAATATATATTTATAATTTATTAAGCTAATAAGTAATTTTATTTAATTAGGGGATTTAAAATGAGTTTTTTTAATTACCGGGGCAAAATTTTAATTTTAATTACTAGGGGCAGTTTTGTAATTTTATTACAATGGCAGTTTTGTAGTTATTGCTACAGTGGCAGTTTTGGTATTTTTCTGATAGTGGTAGTTTAGTAAATAAATACTGAACTATAATAAGGAATATATATATCCACATATATAATTCACATTATCTATCTTCTATACTAATAGAAATGGGCTATCCATTTTAGTATGAACTTGAAAATAAAGCTCCGTCACAAAAATATTTTCCGTTAAAGTCCCTATGACAAAACAAATTATATTCACTTTTAATATATCATGAAATAACTATAAGGGATAAAATAGTAAAATAATATTATTTATGTAATTACCCATAACCCACCACCTTTTTCCACTACCCACAATTTTCTTACCACTTCTTTCCATCTCTCTCTCCGATGGCAGTCAACTTGAACACGCATCGCGTGTGTCCTATTTCTAGTACTAATAGAAATGGGCTATCCTTTTTGGCATGAACAAAAAATTGAAGCTAAGTCACAAAAGTGATTTCCATTATTATCCTTAAAAAAGTTTCAAACCAAATCACCCACTTTAACTACTATGGGCAAACAAGTAAATAGATATTTTAGTAACTACCTACCTTTATTACTACACTTTATGGTTTGGTAAGTACCTATTTTTTCTTTAATAATTGACTTGCACACGTATTGTGTGTTGGAAAAATAATTTTAAAATTGTTCAAAATCATTAAGGAGTGAATAAAAAATTGACTCCAATTAATTTTGGTTGAAAAAATTCAAATAGAATTCATTTCTTTTAAATTTTATATAATTTTAATTCGTTATTTACTAGTATAGAGTTGTGTCTTATCATTGACATCTATTTGGATGAATAATTATGTCTCTTTCTTTCGTGACTATTGGGACTAGTCACGAATTCTTCTATATAAAGTGTTCCCTCTATTTGTAACAAAAAGACTTTTGGGGAGACACATGTTAGAGTAATTTTGAATTGATTTTTCATTTATTCTTTTATGTTTTGAGTCTTCATACGAGAGAGTACAAGTTCATTATTTGGTTCGTTAGGCCCATCGATTGGAGTGCTACTTCGATCGGTGGGATTCGATCATTCTATCATGGGAGACATGCGCCTATATCAAATCGTGGGGAAATTTATCTTAAGGACATAGTGTCTAACACTAGACTTGATCGTTTCAATACGATTTTCAGATTCAATTGTTCTATAATTTATTATCTTTGATTTGGTTGGTTTATATCATGGTAACACAAAAAATACACATAATTTTTTTCTAAGAATTTTAAGATAAATTTTTATTTTGTAGTTTTGTGTTGCTTCTGGTTTTCTGAATCATCTTTATACGTGAGAACATAGAAAAATGATTTCATGTTTATAGATTCTAAATTCAATGAATGTTGATTGGTCAGCATGCCTCATTTTGTTTCGTATGGCTACTGTTTCTTGTATGTTGGTCTTTGTATATTCCATACTTGGTTTTGCAATTGTCAACTATTATATCTGTTAATGGTTGGGTTGGGTTTCCACAAACCTTTAATATGCCAAGGTCTTTAATATTTCGATTGTCATTTGCATTTGAAACCGTATGGGGAAAATTTATTTATTGGTATCAATTAACCTTTGCATTTGAAACTGTAATTCCTGAGAACCTACTTCAACCTATTATATATGTACGTACTTTGATCGACTCGAGGTTTGTTAATTCCATAGAAAATTGTCCAGAAACGGCATTGTTTAATTTGCCTTGGTCCTGTTTACTGTTAACACAACCACACTCCTTGGAGAAAAATAGGAAAAGAAAATAAATCCATACAAGGTTCATTTAGATTGGTGTGACTTTTTTGACCAGCCATCTGTTTTTGTATTTGGAGGATTGTGAATGTCTATTTACTCCTTGCAAAACCTGAAAATGCTCTTGGTGAAAGGTTGTGATTACGTGGGCATGCATGCATTGTATTTATCAAGTAAATTATGCCAATTGAAAAGTTTTGCTTTTTATTTATTGGGTCTGTGTGTGCCAATTAACTCCATACCAAACATTATGACTGTTGAGTTTAAAAGAAAATACATGATTTTTTGTAAATAGGTGTCCATCAAGAAATGACACACCTGTTACGAAAAGTCATAATTTTTATTTACTAGTTTTGAACAAACTGTTGTGTTCCTTTGGGGAAAAGAAAAAAAAAACAACCGTGAATTGACTGTCATACAAGTAGCTTGAAAAAAAGAACGTTTAGAGGCAAGGATTGCATCTAGCGAGAGAGTCTGTTCAATCTGAATTATTTATTAATGAGTCGTATGTACGTATTAATATCCCAATCAAATCTAATTGAGTTCCCGAGTGAAATGGTGCATATGGGAGGGTAACTGGTGTTAGGAGGGGAACCCCCCCAAACTAAAATGTCCGTCCGAGTTGATTTAGTGTCTTGAAGTCAAAAGTAAACTTTTGGCAGTACCTCGTATTACCGGCAGTAAGGGGATGCAGGGAAATCCTATGCATGATCTTCAAGATTTATTTTTTCCTAATATAATTAGGATCAAAGCTTTTTCTATTGTTTAGGGATTTAATATATATCTTTTTTAGGAAGTTTTCTAAGAGATATGCTTTGAATTTGTTATATATAAGGAGGTCCCCTAAGATACTAGATTATGAAGAGATCTATTGAGATAATAGAGAAGTTTTTGAAAGAGAGAGAGTGTCAAGAGAAAACACAAATCTCAGAGAGATTGTGAGAAGACTTGTACTCATTTATTCGATTCATAGTGGACTGGTGTGGCTCCTGTGATTTTTCCTCGCGTTGAGGTTTTTTACGTATATCTTGTGTCTCGTTCTTTTCTTTGTATTTTTCTATTACGCACGTTTGTTTGTTTTGTCTGGTGATCTATTGTTCCCAAGATCCGTAAGGGGTGTTGTAGGCTTGAACGTTGTTTGTTCGGTTTCCTAACAACTGATATTAGAGCACGGTTGCTGTAGGTTTTGTTCAATAGATTAGGGTTTGATCTTGTTTGGACAACCTAGGATTTCAGTGGGAGCTATGGGTTCTGAAGAAGGCAAACAGAGGATAAAAAAATTTGACGGGTCAGACTTTGCGTACTGGAAGACACAGATAGAGGACTATCTGTATCAGAAGGATCTTTACCGGCCGTTACTGGGTAAAGAAAAAGTGAAAAAGAAGACAGAAGAATCTGATGAAGATTGGGACGCTCTTGATAGAAACGCATTAGAGGTTATTTGCCTGTCCCTATCAAAGGCAGTCACCCATAACATATTGAAGGAGAAGACAACGGAGGATCTTATGGAAGCATTGAAAAAAATGTACGAGTAACCGTCTGCTGCAAATAAGGTACATCTTATGAAAAGCTTTTCAACCTGTCTATGGCAGAAGGGGTTTCCTTTATGTCACATCTTAGTGCGTTCAATACGATTGTTGATCAACTTACCTCTGTGGATATCATGTTTGATGATGAGGTTCAAGCGTTATTGATTCTATCTCAGTTGCCAGAGAGCTGGCAGGGTACGGTTACTGCAGTTAGTAATTCGGTTGGGAAAGAAAAGTTGAAACTGAGTAAGGTTATGAGTTTGATTCTGACCGAGGAGGTTAGAAGACATTCGATTCAAAGTTCAGGTTCAGGCACAATGGGTTAAACCCTAAGTTTTGAGCAACAGTGGTGCAGAAATCAGAATAAGAGTGGTCAGAATCAAAACAAAAACAGGTCAAAATCGAAGGGCAATGGAAATCGGGGTAAATCTCAAGTTCGGCCTATTAAAGGTGAATGTTGAAATTGTGGCCAAACATGTCACATGTCACAAACTTGCAAAGCACCGAAAAAGGACAAGGGTGAGCAGGAGGCTCACGTTTTGCCGACGTACTTGTTCTTGCTATGAACAGCGACGCCGAGTCATGGGTGATTGATTCAGGTGCCTCATTCCACGCCACTGCTAACAAGGAGATTCTGTAGAATTATGTAGAAGGGGACTTTGGGAAAGTATACTTGGGTGACGACGAGCCATGTAGTATTATGAAAAAACATAATGTTCAGATTGCAACGCAAGGGTCCAGATGGTGTCTGAAAGATGTCAAGCACGTTCCGAATTTGAAGAGGAATCTTATTTCAGTTGGACAGCTTGCAACAGCAGGCTATATTTCTACATTCACAGGGGGCGTGTGGAAAGTCTCCAACGGCACCATGGTGATATCTAAGGGCAAGAAAGTTGGTACACTTTACTTGACCTCACATGGTAGCGACACACTCGCAGTTGCAGACGGCGAGAAGAATTCAGATCTGTGACACAATAGACTTTGGCATATGAGTGAGAAGGGGATAAAGGTTTTGCAGTCAAAAGGGAAGCTACCAGGTTTGGAGTGAGTTAATATTGACATCTGCGAGGGTTGCATCTTCGGGAAACAAAAACGGATGAGTTTTCAGAAAGATGGTAGGCCTTCTAGGGCTCAAAAGCTAGAGCTTGTCCATACAGATGTTTGGGGCCCAGCTACAGTGTCTTCTCATGGCAGTTCGTATTACTATGTTACCTTTGTTGACGATCACTCGAGGGAGGTATGGGTATATTTCATGAAGCACAAGTTAGAGGTGTTTGAAGTCTTCATGAAATGGAAGGCCATGGTAGAGAATGAAACAGATTTGAAGGTAAAAAAATTAAGGTCCGACAATGACAGAGAATATAAGTTGGGGGAGTTCAAGAAAGCTTGTGCTCTAAATGGGATTCGTTTAGAGAAAACACCACCTGGAACTCCATAGCTTAATGGAATCGCAGAGAGGATGAATCGAACTTTGACAGAGCATGCTAAGAGCATGCAGATACACGTAGGGTTGCCTAAACAGTTTTGGGCAAAAGTAGTCAGCACGGCAGCATACTTGATCAATCTTGGGCCATCAGTTCCGTTGAACTTTGGCATACCAGAGGAAGCATGGAGCGGTAAAGAGGTAAAATTTATCGCATTTAAGTGTTTTCGGTTGTGTTTTCTATGTACATATTAGTGATCATGGCAGGGATAAGCTTGATACTAAGTCACAGAAGTGCACTTTTATTGGATATGGAGGAGATGAGTTTGGTTATCGTTTTTGAGATGACAAGAACAGGTAGATAATCAGAAGCAGAGACGTTGTGTTCAATGAAAAATTGATGTACAAAGATAGGGATAGCAAACTGAGCAGTGGGACTACCACTTCGGATGGAGATACATCCAAGTACTTTGGATTGGAGGATCTTCCACTTGACAGTGGGGTTGAGCAAAATTCTAGTCAGATAGAAGAGACAGTTTCAAAGGGAACAATTTTAGATAAGAGAATTTCAGATGGGACAGCTCCACAGACAGAATCTAGTTCAATTCAACGGTCAAACAGACGAGGAGGTCAGCTAGAGTACCCAAGCCAAATCCGAAATATATTTCTTCGCTTGATTACTTGCTTTTGACAAATGGAGGAGAGCTAGAGTGTTATGATCAGGCTTTGCAGGTTCCTAAGTCAGTTAAGTGGAAGGATGAAATGCAGGAAGAGATGAAATCTCTTTATTCCAATGGTACTTGGCAGTTAGCTCAACTTCTCGTAGGAAAGAAAACCATGCACAACAAATGGGTCTATCAACTCAAGCAACAAAGTGATGGCAAGAAAAGTTACAAGGCAAGATTGGTTGTAAAGGGCTTCCAACAGAAGAAGGGGATCGACTATACAGAGATATTTTTGCTAGTTGTGAAGACTGCCACTATCCGAGTGATGTTGAGTATGGTTGCTACTGAGAATTTTCACATTGAGCAGTTAGATGTCAAAACTATTTTTCTTCATGGTGACTTGGATGAAGAAATCTAATGAAGAAGCCTGTTGGCTTCAATTTGAAAGGCAAGGAAGAAATTGTGTACAGGCTCAAGAAGAGTCTGTATGATTTTAAACAGGCTCCCAAACAGTGGAATAGAAAGTTTGATGGTTTCATGTAGCGCAGTGGCTACACAAGGTGCAACGCAGATCACTATTGTTACTTCAAGAGGTTTGAGTCTAGCTATATTGTTTTATTACTCTATGTAGATGATATGCTTGTAGCAGGTTCCTGTGTTAAGGACATCAATAGATTGAAGCAACAGTTGACAAAGGAATTTGCTATGAAAGATTTAGGTGCAGCTAAACAAATACTTGGGATGAGAATCAACAGGGATAAGGCTCAGGGAACCTTGCGGTTGAGTCAAGCTGAGTATATTAAGCGTGTTCTGGAAAGGTTCAATATGCAGAGTGTTAAGGCCGTTAGCATGCCCTTGGAAAATCATTTCAAACTTTCTCAAGGGCAATCACCTAAGACAGATGCAGAGAAGGAGTATATGGTCAAGGTTCCATATGCTCGGCCATTGGTAGCCTAATGTATGCGACGGTGAGCACGAGACCAGATATTACCCATGCAGTGAGAGTTGTGAGCAGGTTTGCTAGCAATCCGGGGAAGCATCATTGGGAATTAGTAAAGTGGATCATTCAATACCAGAAGGGTTCCACTGATTTGCCACTTTGTTTCGGAAGAGGGAAATTGACAGTGTAAGGATATGTGGATGCAAACTTTGCCGGTGATCAGGATACGCGGTGAAGCCCATAGGATATGTCTATACAATTGGTTCAACAGCGGTGAGTTGGGTTTCACGTCTGTAGAAATTAGTGATATTATCCACTACAAAAGCTGAATATGTAGCCATGATTGAGGCTGCAAAGAAAATGATTTGGTTGAAGGGCCTCTTGGAGGAGTTGGGTTTGAAGCAGGAGAACAGTGTTCTTTTCAGTGATAGCCAGAGTGCCATTTACCTTGCCAAAAATCCAGTGTTCCATGTGAGGACGAAGCACATTGATTTAAGGTACCACTTTATCCGTTCGCTTTTGGAGGATGGGCATTTATTACTAGAGAAGATTTTGGGGAATAAAAATCTGGCAGATATGTTGACTAAGGCGATTACAGTTAAGAAACTGAAGTTGTGTTCAACTTTAGTGGGCCTTCATGCTTGAGAAGATGATAGGCCAGGAGCCACACCAAGAGGGGTCAAACACTACAACAAAAACCATATATGGCGACAAAAGTGGAAGACGAAATTTAATTTTGTCACCAAATGGGTATATATGGCGACGAAAAAATAAATTTGTCGCCGTTTTTAACACAATTGCGAGGAAATTATTTTCCTCGCCAAATAGTTATTTTTGGCGAGGAAATATTATTTTCCTCGCCAAAAGTACCTATTTGGTGAGGAAATATTACATTTGGCGAGAAAATATAATTTTTCTCGCCAAATATGTACATTTGGCGAGGAAGAATTTCCTCACCAAAACAGTACTTTTGGCGAGAAAAAATTTCCTCGCCAAAGTAGCCTTTTGGCGAGGAAATTTTTCCTCGCAAAAAATAGGTACTTTTGGCGAGGAAACATTTCCTCGCCAAAAGTACGTATTTTTTGTGAGGAAAAATTTTCTCGCCAAATGGTACTTTGGCGTGGAAGTTTTTCCTCACCAAAGTACCTATTTGGCGAGGAAATATTTCCTCGCCAAATGGGTATTTTTGGTTAATGAGTTAGCGACGAAAAATGTAGTTTTTGCAACAAAATTGTTTCGTTATTATAAACCAATTTTGTTGTAGTGAACCATTTGGGCTATCAGATTTATAATTTCGCAGACTATTTTTTAGATCAAAATGGCACCATACATATTATTACTACGAAAATATTACTATTTTTTAGCTTTTGAGATCAATGGACGAAGTTGCTTAAAGTTGTTAAAAGGTAAGTGGGTAATAATTCCAAAGAAAATGGATAAG